>JAJMZT010024913.1:0-12434 GCA_023807265.1 Metadinium minorum
AATGGAAATATTGATGAAATAATAAAAAATGAGAAAAAGTTTGAAGAATATAAAAAAATGTATCCTGAAGATTATTTATATGATAAGATATTCTTATCAGCATCTTCTTTTTTTACTGAAATTTTTCACCATTTAATTAAAAAATATCAAAATACGGAAGGAATCCAAAATGTTTTTGAAGAAGCACTTAAACAATTTAAAACACTTGGATATCTTTTTGAAAAAATTCCAAATCCAAAAATAAATGAAGAAATATTTAATATAATACTTAGAATAGCCAGAAGAAATAAAGCCGAAATAAAAACTCAAATACATATAATTCAGGAATATTTGAAAATTAAAACTGAGGAAAATAAATTTGAAGAAATAGGAGAATCTTTAGAAATATATGCCAAAAAAAATGATATGATAAATATTATTAATGGAATTAAGTCATTTGTAAAAAAAAATAATGCAGAAGAAACTGATTTTCTTAATAAATTATTAGATATAAAAAAAAATTTATCTTCAAAAAATATTAATACAACCAAAATTATTTCATATTTAAAAGAATTGGCAAAAGATAATTTAAATATTATTAATAAAGAAAATGATTATATCCATTATAAAGGAAATGATTATATATATTTATTTGTTGATTTTTATAAAAATGATGAAGCTTTAAACTTTTTATTATCTTTAAAAGAAGAAGATACTAGAAATTTTCTTGAAATTATAGATATATCCGATAATAATTTTTTAAAGCCTTCAGATATTCAAGATTTAGAGAAATGTAGAAAATTCTTACATTCTCTAAAATCTAAAGAAATATTAACTGATAAAGAATTAATAAAAGAATTTGTTAATAAAGGAAAAAAAGATATAAATATTACATTATATTTTATTAGTTTTTTCCAGAATTATCCATTAATTAAAGAATTAAAATTTCAAAATTTGGAAAAAATTGAAACAAATAAAACTAAGTTAAAGAAAATTGCAAAAGAATCAATATTCTCTTTATCTATTAATAATGAAATTGTAGGAGATATATATAAGAATTTATCTAAAAATTTTATTTTATTTTTAGGTTCATATAAATCATTTGATCAACAAAATAAAAATAATATATTAAAGAATATTTATTATTCTGAGCTATTGGAATTAAGAGATATGCTAATGTTAAGCATTAATGAAGAAAATGAAAAGCCTAAAGAAGAAGAGAACTCTATATTTTATAAAAGATTATGTGAGAATATAAAAGAAATAATTAATATTTATTATTTATTGGAGCAAATTGCCAAAAAAGGTTATCATCTGAAAATATCAATATCAATATTTATTAAAAATAATAAAAGTTCTTATAGAATAAGAGATATTTCAAATAATGAAAAATATGAAAAATGCAAAAATTTTCTAAATGAAACATTATCAAATATGATAAATGCTCAAATTGACGCTTATAAATCAAATGAAACACAAATGATTAGATTAATATATGGCAGATTATTTTCATTTATTAATAATTGTTTAAGTAAAAAAAATATTCTAAGCACTGAGCCTATATTAAATTATATAATGAATAATTTATATAAAACAAAAATTAAAGAATTTAAATATTCCAAAGAAGAAAATAATAATGATATAAATAATTATAATATTGTTATTCAAAATTGCAATATATTTTTTAAAGAAGTATTAAAAATAAATAATAAATCTATAAAAGATATATATAGGCAAAATATAATTAATAATAATTATAGTTTTTGTGGTTTATATAATTATTTGTCTGTAGGAATGGAAATAGAAGAGCAAATATTAAGTTGGTATTATTTGCTAACAAAAAATTATCCTATGGCACAAACAATACTATTATGTAATAAAGAAACTTCCTCAGATGAAATAATTTCATTTATGTATAGAGCTATATTATGCCCATATAATGTGTTATTTATGATTGGAAAAATTGAAGAACTTTCTTTTGAAAATTGCCAAATTTTATCTGATTTAATATCAGAATTATATACAGATAAAGAAAAATTAATGAAATCTTGCTTAGTTTTTATTTATACAAACAATACTTCTGAAATAGTTAGACATATCCAAAAAATTCATTATTGTGAAATATTTAAACATGATGACAAAAAAAAAACTTTAGAAGAAGGTATTTTTGAAGAAGAAGAAATTGAAATTTATTATTCTGATAAAGGTGGAGTAGGAAAATCAACAAAAATAAAAAATGAGGCTAAAGAAAGAGGGAAAAAATATTTTTATTTTCCTTTGGGAGGAGAATTTAATAAAAAAGAAACTATTTATAGATTACAAAAAAGTATTTTGATAAATAATGGAAATAATATAGTTTTTCATATAGATTTATTTGATACAGAAAAAACTGATCTTATGAAAGAATTTCTTTTTTCTATGTTAATTACTAAGCTATATGGATTAAATGAAGATATTTTTTATTTAAATAAGGATGTTGAAATTAAAATTGAATTGCCTTATGGATTTATTGATTTTTTTTCAAAATTTCCTTTTTTAAAAATGTTTAAAAATAAAACTAAAATATCAATTGAAAATTTGCCTCCATTAATAATATCAAAAGAAATTGATTCAGATATACAAATCATTTGCAATTATTTAAGATTATTCAAAAGTAAACAAATTATAGATCAAGATTTATATATTCCAAATGTTTCTAGTGCTTATTTTAAAGATTTAGAAGGAAAAATAAATGCTGAAATTATACCAGATAAGGAATGTAAAGAATTAATCAAAGAATATTTAAATATTGAATTTCCAAATTATTATCAAATAACTAATTTTATAAAAATTTTATCTGGCCAATTTAAAAAATTAAGCTTAATTAAATCATTAAGTGCTAATCTTTTAATTAAAACTGGTAATAATATTGAAAAAAAGGATTTAAAAAATAATAGATATATAATTATAGATAGTATAATAAAAAACACAAGATTTTTTATTTCTAGTTCATTCGAAAAAATATTAAATTCTCAAAATATATCATACAATAGTATTATTACAAATATAGGTGGGGAATATGATGAAAAAAAGCAAAATGATTTAGCAATTGAAGCTTTATCAATGCAAAGTGATATAATATCATATGATAATATAAAAACACCTTTAATATTTTTTCATGAAGGAATTAATCCTTATTTTACAATTGTTTCACCATATTTGCCAAATAGTAAAGATTATAAAAATTTATTAGATTTAGAAAATCTTCATTCATTTTTATTTAACAAAACTAAAAAAAAATCTTTAAAAAGATATGAATTATTGAAACCTGAAGATTTTTTCATTGAATTAAAGACAATTTTAGCTTTAAATAATCCAATTAATAAAAATGATAAAAATCCAAATAATTTAAATAATATTAAAGATATTGTAGGATATTATGTAATCACAGCTGATAACTTTTTAAAAATGCTTTTAATATTATTAAGAATAAGAGAAAATGTTCCAGTTATAATGATGGGAGAAACAGGATGTGGTAAAACATCTTTAATTAGAAAATTATATGAATTAATGAATGATGGAGAAGATAATATGAAAATATTTAATATTCATTCTGGAATAACAAATGAGGATATAATAGACTTTTTATTTCAAAAAAAAGATATAAATAATAATATGAGCATAATAGAAATAGCAAAAGAATTAGAAAATGTTGAAGAAATCACACGAAAAGAGTTTTTGAAAAAGGGAATTATTTATAATAAAAAAAAGTTATGGGTTTTTTTAGATGAAATTAATACTTGTAACTGTTTAGGTTTAATAAGTGAATTATTATGTAAACATTCTTGCAATGGAATAAAACTTCCTAATAATATAGTATTTATAGGGGCATGCAATCCATATCGTTTATCTAAAATTGAAGACAGCGATGGCTTAAAAATAAAATATCAAAAAAAAAAGGTATCAAATTTAGTATATACAGTTAATCCTTTGCCACATTGCCTATTAAATTATGTAATTAATTTTGGTTCCCTTTCTAAAGAAGATGAGAAAAAATATATTGAAAATATAATTAAGGAGCCAATTGAAAGATATTATTTAGATATATTGGAAAATAAAAATAAAGAAAATTCTGAATCATTTTTTTCATATTTCAAAAATTTAACAATTAACTTTTTATCTTGGAGTTTTGGTAGAAAAAAAGTTATTAAAAGAAATTATGATGTAAAGGACTTGTCCGAAGAAGAACAAAAAGAGTGTAAATGCCTTGTTGAATCAGCGAATGAATCAGTTACATATGCTCAAGAATTTATTCGTAATAAAAATGATGTTTCTTCTGTTTCTTTAAGAGAAATTAGAAGATTTAGTATTTTCTATGATTATTTTGTGAAATATTTAACAAAAAAAAAAGAAAATGAAAAAAATAAAAAAATAAGTTATTTATGGATTAAAAAATTTTTTTATGAAAAATTAAATAATTTTGAAATATATCAATATTCAGTTATATTAAGTATTTTTATTTGTTATTATTTCAGAATAAAAAAAAAAGAAGATAGGCTTGAATTTACAAAAAAAATGGATTCAATATTTAAATCGAAATTTAATATAAATTTCCTAGATATACCAATGAGAGAAGAAAAATATATTATAAATAATATAACAATCCCAGCAGGAATAGCCAAAAACTCAGCATTATTAAATAATTTATTCGTTTTATTTGTATGTGTAACATCAAAAATTCCTTTATTTATAGTAGGTAAGCCTGGTTGTAGTAAATCATTAAGTGTTCAATTATTATGGAAGGCAATGACTGGAGAAAGTTCAAATTCTATTTTATTTAAGACTCTTCCAAAACTAGATGTTAAGTCATATCAAGGCTCACTAACATCAACATCCCAAGGAATTTTAAAAATTTTTCAAAAAGCTAGAGATTTTTTAAAAAATTTGAAAGATGAAGATTTAAATAAAGTTATATCAATGATATATTTAGATGAAATGGGATTAGCTGAGAATTCCCCAAATAATCCTTTAAAAGTTCTCCATTCTGAATTAGAATATGATTTAAATGATGGACGAAATAAAATATCATTTGTTGGTATTTCAAATTGGAAATTAGATGCAGCTAAAATGAATAGAGGTATCTATTTATCTATTCCAGATGCTGATGAAGAAGATTTAAGAAGAACCGCTGTTACAATAGCAGAATCATATAATAAACATTTAGCATTATTGAATAAGGATTTATTCATTGATTTAGCTAGTACTTATTATGAATATAAAGAATACTTAAAAACAATTATTGAAAAACAAGAATTTCATGGAACAAGAGATTTTTATCATTTAATTAAAACTGCAGCTAAATCACTTTTCAATAAATATCCAAAAGGAAATGCAGATAAACAAATTAAAGAAGTTATAGCTATTAATAGTATTGAAAGAAATTTAGCTGGTTTAAAATTTGATGATCATTTAAATACAACTTCTTTAGAAAAAGTTAAAAAAATCTTTCAAAAAAAGCATAATAGTTGTAATGTATCTAAAAAATATGATGTGATAGCAAAAATCCAAGAAAGCATTAATGAATTAAATAATAGATTTTTATTATTAATAACAAATTCATCTATAACAGATTACTTAATAAATTCAATATTATATAATAAAAATGAAAATAATTCACTTAATCTTAATAATTTCATACAAAAAAAAACAAAAAATAAACCAATTACTTTTTTTTATGGAAGTCGATTTATTAAAGATCAATATTCTGAAGATTATACCAAAAAAATGATAAATAAAATAGAGATTCAAATGGAAAAAAGTTGCATTCTTATATTAAAAGATTTAGAAACTGTATATCCTTCATTATATGATTTATTTAATCAGAATTTGACTGTTTTTGGAGATAAAAATTATGCAAGAATATCAGTTGGATATAGCAATAATACTTTTTCTTATGTTAATGATGAATTTAAATGTATAGTTATTGTAAATGAAAAAGATATAATTGAAGAAGAAGCTCCATTTTTAAATAGATTTGAAAAACATATAGTCGATTATGAATACTTATTGAGTGGTGTAGAAATAGATTTAGCAGAAAAAATTATGAATATTAAAAAAAATTTAAAAGAAATTACATTAATAAAAGGAAAAAAATTAAATTATGATATAAGTAAATTATTTATTAATTATAATAAAGAAGAAATTCAAGGAATAATATATTATTTCTCAAAAGAAGGAAAAAGACTAGAAGATATAGAAGATTTTATTTTTGAAAAAATATCTATGGTTCTACCTCAAGATATAATATTATTAATGTATTATTCAGAAAATATTATTAAATTTAAAAATGAACATGAAAAAATAATTAAAAGTTATAAAAAAATAAAGCATTCTAATTTAGTCAAGCATCTTAAAATTATGGAAAAGAATAAAAATATTATTTATACTTTTAGTAATATTTTAGATCCTTTATTTACTGATCTTGAGAGAAATTGTAATAATTATATAGATACTGAAATGTTTGGTAAATTAAGAAAACAGAATATTAAAATAATATTAATTAATTCAATTAATAATGAAAATGAACTAGACAATATATTTGATAATTTTTATGAAAATAAAGATGAAAAATTAATTATACTAAAATTTAATCCAGATGAATGTCAAATAATGAATTATCTTAAAAACTTTATAGAAGAAAAAGAAAAAAATAACAAAGAACTTAAAAAAGAAAAAGCTTATATTTTTATTGTATATTTCAAAAGAATATTTAATACAACATATGAAAGTATTATAAATGAAAAATATGATTTTAATGAAACTATAACCTTTTTAAATGATGAATATTATCAAATATTTATTGATGATTTGAATGGAATAGATAAAAATATTACTGAATTAATAGAATTAAAAAATAAAAAAGATTTATTTAAATCTTTTCTTTTTGATATGGAAAATATTTTGTTTAAAAATTTATATATTATTTTTAGCTATTTTAGATATACATTTAAATTTCAAGTTGAAAATAATCATATAAATCAAAATAATTATAGCAGATATATAGTAGAATTTTTGACTCAAAATGAAGAATTAAAAAAAATAATATTAAATGAAGTTATAAATCTTTATGTGATTAATGAAGATGATATAGTAAAAGAAATATTTATTAATAATAATATAAAGCCAAATAATATAGATTATATCTCAGTAATAAATGAGTATTTAATGAATATTATTTTAAATAATTTAGCTCAATTTATATTTAAAAGTGAAATAAAACATATCTTATCACCATTTTTATCTCATCTTAATTATAATAAATCTAATAAATATATTTCTTATACAATAGATAATGCATTTCAAGAGGTAAAAACTGATCAAGATATTAAATTTATAAATAAAATAGGATGCAATGATATAAATATATTATTAGGCATTCAAATTCCAGGAATAAAACAAATTATAGATAACTTAATAACATTTATAAATGATAATCAAATAGGAGATTTAAAATTATCAGAAGATTATTTTGAAACTGAAAATGAAATAAGACAAACTTTTAATGATGATAGTTACGAATATTTGAAGGAAATTGATTCAATAAAAAAAAATTTAAAAAATAAAGAATCAAATTTCTATGATTTTTTAAAATCTATTCCATTATTTAAAAAAATAATATTGGATTTTGAAACAGAAAAATATGACAATAAAGAAGCAACTGAATATTTAAATTTATTTTTTAATGATTATTTATTAATATTTTTGTCAAATAATTTTGATTTATCTAATACAGAAATATACAATAGAGATTTGATATTTAATTTTATGAAATTAATAAAAGATCTTATAAAAAAAAGATTTGATGATTATGATGAAAATATAAAGGCTGATGAATTATTAAAAAATATATCAAGAAATATATTATGGATTGAATCAAATAATAAATATATTATTTTAACTTTGATGATATATCAAAAATTATCTTTTATTCAATTATTAAATGACAAAATGAAAGAATTAATTGATAAAAATGAAATTAAATATGAGTTTGGAACTAAAAGATCTCCTATAGGAACAAAAGAAATTAATGAATGTTTTTATTTATTAATTGAATCAATGATTAAAATAATATTAAATGAAAAAAACCTATATAATAAAATAAAGAAAAACTTTGTAAATATATTAAATTTTATTAATATTATTAAAGAAATATATCATTATGCTTCTCAAATTGACTATGAATTAAATCTTTTTTCCAAGGAAATATCAAATCTAAAATCTTTTATTGATATAGAAGAAATTTTCAATGAATTAAAGATTGATAATGAGGAAAATATTCAAAATTTCATTGAATTATTAATTAATAAAAATATGATAAATAAAGATGATGATTTTAATAATGAAGAAGTTGATTTAATGATTCTTAATATTAAAAACCTTTATGATTTTTTGAATGCAAAAATTGGTTCTCATAAAAATTTTTCAAAATTAATAAATAATTTATTTTTTGGAGAAATAAAAAGAATAAAAGAAGACCGCTATAGAGAAGAAATTATTAAAATAATATTAAATAATAAAGAAATAATAAAAAATTCGACAAAGATATTTATTTTTTCCTTTAAAGAAATATTAAATAATAATATAGAATGTATTGAGGAAGGAGACATGAAAATTAATGAAAATAATCGATATTTAGAATTAATTGAAGATACTCTTAATAATAATTTAGAAAGTAAAATGATATTAGAACAAGTTTTACTAAATTTATTTGAAAGTTATTTTTGGATTTTCTTTGAAACAATTAAAAATTTAGAAGATGATGATTTAAAGATGTATTATGAAAAATATCATGATGAAACAGAAAATGATACATTTATAATGTTAGACTTTTCTCTTAAAATATTAAAAAACAAATTATTAAACTTAGAAAAAATATATTATTATAAAAATGAAAATAATTCAAATATTAATTATGATATTAAAAATACAAATATATGCATGTTGTATTCAATTGCATATGTTAAAATTTATTTATCTAAAGCAATTCATTTTATTTTAACAAAAAAACAAGAATTTAGATATTTTGAAGATGAAGTTTTAGGAGTTATAAATGGAGAATCATTAAATAATTTTAGAAAAATGATTAAAATATATATATTTAAATTAATATATAATTCATTAAATAATTATCAAGAATTTCAATCATTCCATTTTTCACAATATGGATTTTTTTTTATTGATGAATTTAAAGAAAAATTAAATGAAAAAAATAATGAAATATTAAATTATTATATTTTACCTCAAAAAGAAAACTTTATAAAATATGAGGAATTGTTAAAGGAGTTCGATTCAGTTATTACAAACAATTTTATATGCCCAACTAAAAACTTTGAAAAATTTATAACTGAGGAGAATATTGATATTTTTTATTCTTTTGCAGCCAATAAAATTTTATCAAATAAAGATTTGAATGACAATCTTTACTTAAAATTTAGTTCTTTTACGAAAAATTTATTTAATGATAATAAAAAAATATCCGAAACATTCAAAAATATGATGCTTTTATTAATAGATGAATTAAAATTTGATAAACTAATAAGGCCAAAAATTTTATTAAATGAAAAAGAAAGTTTAACTTTAGTTGATTATAATATTTATGAAATAATCTTAAATAGTATGAGGTTTTGTTTGCAAATTATTTATAATAAAAATAATAAAAATAATTTATATTGCCAATTAATTAATGAAGAATTTTGTGATAATATTAATAAACTATGCCTTCCGGGATTAGATGAACCAGTTAATAATTATATAAATAATTATTATTTAATAGAAGAACATTTAAATAAGAAAACTTCTGATTATGGAGCATATGTATGTTCTTGTGGAACATATTATAATATTCCTCCATGTGGTTTCCCAATAGAGTCTTATAAATGTATAAATTGTCAACAATTAATAGGAGGCCAATCAAAAAAGCCAGAAGAAAAAGGTTATCATAAAATGATTATTAGAAAAGGACATTACCGTATATTTAAAAATAAAGAAGATAAAATTAAAGAATTTAATAGATTTAAAGATACTGATGAATTAATACCAAATATATTATTATCTGATTATAAAGCTAATATAATTGATCCTTTATTAAAACAACAATATTTTGGAATAACTAAAATTGATAAAATAACTTTTATACAAAAAAATAAAAAAATTAGAAATTTGTCTCAAGTAGGTTATAGGTTATTGAATTATATATTATATTCAGTTTTATTCTTTAGTGATTGTTTAGGATTTATAGATAAAACTGTAAAAAAAAAACATTTATATGATAATCTGAGTTATTTAGAAATAGTTAAAATAAATTGGAAATTACTAGAGGAGGCTTTATTTAATAAAGGAATAACTGTTATTCAAATTTTCTTAAATTTAATTTTTGAGAAATTTTCAAATTTATTAAAAAATTGCAAAGAAATAACTAATATTAAAGAAAGAAATGATTTTGAAGATTCAATTGAAAAACTGTTAGAAGAGAGTTATAAAGAATATGATGAATACTCAAAAATATATTCTAATATTAACTATAAATTACACAATACAAATAAAGAAAGTTTAAAATCTATTATTTTAGAGTTATATAATCCTGAAGAATATTCAGATAATGATTATCCATTTATGAAATATTTTATAATGACAAAATATCCAACAGAGGAAGATTTTATTAGTGAAATACACAAAATATTAAACTATAATAATTTATATCCTCTTATATCTTCATATATAAACCCAGATAACGATAAAATTGATTTATTAAAATATTTACCTAAATATAATCAATTTGTCAATTTTATGATTAATTATTTTTCTTATAAAATAAGCAGAAATGATGCAAATTCACAAAAACTTTATGATACAGATTTATATAAAAATGATGCTAAATTTAAAGAAAAAGTTACTGAGTTTTTGAAGATATGGAATGAAAAATTACAAAAATATAGTGTACAATACAAATGTAATAAAATGGAAGAAGAGATTTTAAATGAAAAAATGCCTTTATCACATTTCTTATTAGATGATGGAGAAACTGGAAAAGGAATGTATTTAGCAGCAGGTTATCAAAATTTTATTGAATGGCAAAATGGATTTTTAGAGCCTATAACAAAAGCTTTAGATAATAATAAAAAAGGAATTTTATATTATTTTAATAATAATATAAAAAATAGAATTGATGTTCAAAAAGTAACTAATAATGAAATTATTAACAAAGAATTTCCTGATAATACTATATATATTGATTTTTTCCATTTAATATGCCTAAATAGTTATAGAAATATATTTTATAATAAAACAAATATCAATTATAAAAATTATAATAAATTTATATATGATTTTGATATCATAGAAGAAGAGTTGGGCAAAATTCTATTAACTGGAAAAAGGCTATTTAATAATGAAAATCTTAAATTTGTTACATATTGCTTTGAAGGATTTAGAGCTGAAAAATCGAGTACATTAATAGATTTTATAGAATTATATCCACCTAAAAAATTAACTGAAGAAGAAAAAAACGATTTAAATAAATATATTTTAGACAAAAACCGTTATAACACAAATGATTTTACACAACTTATGTTTTCAATACAATTAATAATTTATTACTTAACTCAAGAAAAAAAGCCATCAGATTCAAAGATATCTAATATAATTTCTAATGCTCCTGATTATTTAAATATATGTGATGATTGCAAACAATTCTTTGAACATTTTTATAAATTTAGTATTGAAAATTTATTTGAAATATTTTCTTTTATAGAAATATTTTGTTTTGATTTAATTTGCAAAAATTTAAAAGATGAATTCAAATTAGCTCTAGACCCACAATCTATAGAAAAAATGAATGAATATTTTAAAAATGGTGTGCAAAAATTAATTGATAAAAAAGATTTAGCTTCTGCTTGTAGAAAATTAATTTCAAGATATTTAATAAGTACAAGAAGTGATAATGATATTAATCCTGATAATTCTTTATCATTATATTTGACTAAAACTGATTTATGGAATTTAGAAGTAATAAAAAACAGTGAAATTTTTGATATGGAATTAAATTTTATTAAAGATTTTAATATTAAAATAGGTCAAGTTTATAAACTCTGCTCTTTTCTTGATCCTGATAATTCTTTATTAAAAAAAAATAGTCTTCAAATTGAAGAGAAAAAAAAGGCAAAAAAAAAGGAAGAAAAAACTAAAAAGATTGGAAAAAAAAAGAATATTAGTAATAAATTGGGATAGAAATATTATCCAATAATATTTAATTTTAACAGATATATTTAGTTTTATCAATTCTTTTAATTTATTTAAATAAATAATTAAATTTAAAATTGATTATTAATATATTTAAAAATATTTATTTAATATATTATTTATAAATACTTGTATTGGGGATTGGGGATTGGGGATTGGGGATTGGGGGATTGGGGATT
>JAJMZT010024914.1:0-12342 GCA_023807265.1 Metadinium minorum
CCCAATCCCCAATCCCCAATCCCCAATCCCCAATCCCCAATCCCCAATCCCCATTTAACTTTATTTACTTAAATAATATATTCCATAATTTTTAATAAAATATAAAGATAAAGATTTATAAATATATTAAATAATAATATAATTAGAAAATGTTTGAAGCTTTGATAGAAAGATTAATATTATCATATTTTGGAGATTATATTGAAAATTTAGATAGGAATAAATTAACTTTAGGATTATGGTCAGGTTCTTTAACATTAGAAGATATCAAAATAAATCCTAAATCAATTAATAAGTTTAAATTACCATTTAAATTTTTATTTGGTAAAATTAAAAAATTATCTTTATTTATTCCTTGGAAAGAAAACTTTAGTGTTCCTACAGAAATAATTATTGAGTCTATCCAAATAGTTTTAACAGTTACAAGTGATCCAGATAAATGGGAATATACAGATTATAATAATTATGAAAATAAATTATATTATTTACTAAAATTTTCTAATGAAAGAATGCTTCAATTAACTCAATCTTTCATAGAAGAAACTAAAAAATTAGAGAATGATGAGCAGATAGCACCAAATGAAAAACAAAATTCCTTTTGGGATGGAATATTTGTTAAAATATTAGATAATTTACAAATAAAATTTAAAAATGTTCATATAAGAATAGAGGCACCATTTGATAATAACCATACATCCTTAGGAATATCTTTAGAAGAAATGTTTGTAGTAAATACTAATGAGCAATGGGAAGAAGAATTTATTGATAGAAATGAGAATAAAAATGTAAATATTTTTAAATTACTAAAAATATCTAATTTTGGTATTTATTTAAATCCTAGTGAAACTTCCTTAATATACAATATTTATAAAGAAAATTTAGATATAAAAGATGAAAAAGAAGTGCAAATGTTAATTGAAGAGCAGATGAATAAACTTTTTCCTGAAGAAGAAAAAAAATTACCAGATATGGAATATTTAATAGAACCAATGTCTTTAACTGCAAAAATGACTCAAAGAAATGATATTACTATTAAAGAAAATAAAGAATTAAATAGCAATAATAATGAAAATGAGAATGAACAATTGCCAAGAATTCATTTAATTTTAGAATTAGATAAATTTAATTTTGATATACAAAAAGAGCAATATGATTGTATAATTAAAATAATGAATACAATTAATCAATATCATCAAATATTATATGATTTTAATAATACTACAAAATTTAAATTTTTCAGACCTTATGTTAAATTATCAACAGCTTTAACTGATAAAGAAAATAAAAATAGGATTTTAAGAAAATGGTGGAAATATGCTATTCATATGATCATCGGACAAATAAGATATATTAAAAATAATAACAAAAATAGATTTGATTTGCCTAAATTATTAATAGACGAATATAAAAAAGATTTTGAAAAATTATATAAAAGATATTATTTATTCAAAAATGATAATAAATCAAAAGAAGAATTAAATGAAAAAGAATTAAAGCAATTTTATAAAATATTAGAAATAACTGATTTAAAAGAGTTATATATTTGGTCAAGACCAGTTTTACAAGAAATATTCACAGAAAGAAAAAAAGAAGAAAAAAAATATAATAATACTACTTATTTAGGTTACATTTTTGGTTCAAAATTTAATGAAGATGAATTAATAACCAAAGAAGAGCATTCAAAAATAAATGAAATATTAACAAACGAAATAAATAAAGCTATGAAATTAATAATAAATGATGATTTAGAAACCAAACTTCAAATTGATTTTCTTTTAAAAGAAGGCTCTTTTAAATTTACAAAATATTTTAATCAACAAAAAATAACTGAAGGTTTTGAATTTCAATATAAGGGATTTTTTTTTTCAACAAAAAAAGGAGAGCATTTTAATGAATTTAATTCTAAATTAGATAAAATTAATGTTTATTTATTTAATATTATTAATAATAATATGATTTCAATTCCAATTACTTATAAATTTTTGGAACAAGGTGGTCGTGCCGGACAAACAAAATTTTTAATTAAAAATAATAATGATAAACCTATAAAAAAATTAATACCAAACAAAATTAGCAATAAAAATATTAATAATAGTAATCAAAATAGTTTAACAACAATCAATAGTGATTCAGATTCACATTCTTATAATTATGAAACCTTTAACTCTGTGCATTCTGATTTTGATGAAAATGAAAAAGAAGATTTATCTACAAAAAAATACCATAAAAGATTGAGTTCAATGCAATTAGATGAATTTGATGAAAATCAAGAAAGCGAATATAGTGATGCTAATGAAGAAATTAGTGATATCAATAAAAATAATAATTTTAATAATAATTTTAAGGATAATAATAAATATTTTATGACTTTATTTTTTAGGAATAATTTATATAATATAAATGATAATATTAATTCAAAATTAAAATTATATATAAATACTCTACATATAACTTATCATCAGGTATTTCTTGAAAGAATAATAAATTTCTTTAAAGTACCACTTGATGAAGATTTAGCAAATAAAGCAATTGATAAATTGGAAGAATTAAAAATGGGAACTCAAAAAACAATTATAAATAATATATATAAAAAAAATATTATACAAATTAATATTGAACCAAGAAAAATATTAATTCCTATCAATAAATATGATATAAAAAATACCAAAATATTATTATTAGATGTAGGAAGAATAGATAGTAATGATAATTATAAAGAAAAAAATAATAATGAAGAATCTATTGACTATAGTAATTATAAAGAAAAATATAGTCTATATTTTCATAGTATAGGAGTTAATTATTATTCTAATTATGATGAAATGATAAAAAATAAAAATAAATTTGAAATAATTTCTAAAATGACAATGGATTTAACCTTTGGATTTTTAAATCCAGGTTTATCGGATGAGAAATATCCTTTATATAAGTTCTTTTTAAATATAAATTCAATGAATATTGATTTAAATTGCTATATTTATACAATTTTTATATCTATTTTAACTATTTTAAAGCCAACTAAAGAAATAGATTTATGGTCTCAATTAAATACAAATAAAAAGGAAATTAAAACTAATGCAAAAGTTTCAACTTATATTTTAAAAAAAAATAATTTTTACAAAAAATATCAACAATATTATGCAGTTTTATCTGGTGGATATATTTATTTTTATTATGACAATATAGATGATGATGAATATATTGCCTATTTTCATTTAAAAAATTGTATTTATCAAGATTTAGAAGAGGATTTAAGTTTTAAATTAAGCTCAAATAATGGAAGTATTGAATTAAAAGTATTTGATAAAAAAAGTTATGATAAATGGAAAAAAAATATTATTGATAGAATTACAGAAATGAAAATATCATATAAATTTCAAGAAAATGAAAAATTAAATCAAGAAAATCTACAATTAATGAAAGAAAATCCAAAACAAATTTATTTTGGAGCAGAAATAAATTTTAATAAAATAAATATAAATCTTCATAATGAACAAAATAATAATATAAATAATGTTTTTGTCATTATAAGCTTGTCCAAAATAAATGCCCTATTGGCCATGAGATTATTTGATTCTGAATTACATATGGATATTCAATCATTATCATTTTATGATAATCTTACTAAAATAAAAGATTTTAGGACTATTTTAACTACAGAAAAAAAAAATGCAAAAAATAATAAAAAAATATTGGATTTAAATATTTTATTATGTGAAGAAAAATCAGACAGATATAAAAACATTCAAATTGAAGTATATATGATTATAGGTGCTTGTTCCATGATTTGGAATCCTCCAGTAATGAAAAATATGATATCTTTTCTTATTTATAATGATATTTATAAATATAAAGTAAATCAAGAATTATCTAATCAAAATATAAATATGACTAATAAAGATTTCATTAATCCAGGAATAATTGAAATAAATAGGCCTAAATGCAATATAAATAAATATATTTATATGAATATTCATAGTAGTCTTAATGAAATAAGTATAATATTAATTCATCCAATATTTGAAATAAAATTTAATGAATTAAGATTTGGCCCTTCTTTCCTAGATTATGAAATGAAAGTAGATCATAATATAATAAAAGGGGAGTTAGGAAATACTCAATTATTCGATTTATGTCAATATCCTTTTGTTATTAAAAGTCAAAAAGAATTTGACCAAAATAAAATAAAAGAAATTTTTGGAATTAAAAAAAATAACAATAATGATATTCTTAGTAATAGTAATGATTCTTCTTTAATTAAATTTTATTATAAAATGATGAATTCTTGGTGTCCTGACTGTAAAGATAATTTTACAAGTGAAGCAGATATAGTAATTAATCAATCAATGCTAATTTTTATATATGAGCAATTTATGAGATTTTTTAATTATTTTATCTCTCAATTCTTAGGGGCTTTTGCACCTCCTGATAAAGTAAAAAAATTTAAACAAACTTTATCACAAATAAAACCTAAAAAAGACAAAGATATAGATTTTATGAAATTAAATGTAATTATAAATAGTCCACAAATTATATTAAAACCCAGATATCATATGAAAGAATTCTTTTTAATTGATTTAGGAGATATTAATTTATCTGTAATATATCAAAAAGTATATGGACGAGTTAGAAAAGATATAAGTGATTATAGATGGTTATCCACTTATCAAATAGATATGAAAAATTTTTGTATTAAAACACATGATAATTTTGATATATTAAATAATTCAAATTTAATTGTAAATATGCATTTTGTAAATACTACTGAACAAGATAAATTATTGGATGAAATTGATTTTGATTTTTCTTATCAATTTGATTTAATCATTGATAATTTGAATATGAATTTAAGGCAAACAGATTTAACTAATTTATTAAAATGTGTTGATTTAAATATTCTTTATACTGATAATAATAGTGCTTATTATGATTATGATAATTATTATAAGAAATTTAAAGAAAAAAAAATAATAAATTTAACAGAAGAAAATGAAAGTGATGAAGGAAATGATGAGAGTGATGACGATTTTGAAGATGAATGCGATACACCTACAAAAAATATAAATAAAAATAAATTAAAAGAAAGTTTAACATCTTCTCATAAAAAAGAGTTATTAAATAAATATTGCAGTATGATTTGTTATATGTTAATAAAGAAAATAAGTGTAAAATTATATTTAATCAATAATGAAAATAATGCTTTGAAATATAATCCTTTTGTTGAATTAATTTTAAAAGAAACTCAAACTGTATTTACTAAAAAACTAGATTCTAGTAATGAAACTAAAATAGTTACTGCTGATTTGGAGTTATTAGAAATACCTTTTATTCGTCAAAATTATAATAAAAAGGAAAAAAATATAAATAATAATTCTCAATATAAAATTTTAAGTGAATTTACACAAAATTTAATTACTGGAGAAATTGAAGATTATGAAAATCTAAAAAATTCAGAAGAACAAAAAAAATTTAATAAAAGAAAAACTCTTAGAGAATCATCTATAAAAGAAGAATTATTATTTAAAGCTAAAATTATAGATGAAAATTTAAATTCTATAAAATCAATAAATGATAGAATTCAGCCTCAAAGCAATAAGAATGTTCTATTTTTTATACCAGAAGAAAAAGAAGTTAATATTAATAATAATGTTAATAATAAAAATTTCATGCTTAGAAGTGATAAAAAAAAATCGACTATTAAAATCACCAAAAATAATAATAAAATATATAATGAAAGAATTTCAGAAAAATTTATGAATAAAACAGAAACTTTAATTAGAAAATGTGTTATAATGCCTTATGAGGAAATGATTGATAAAAGTACAAAAGTACAAACTTATATATCCATATTAATAGATTCCAAAAGAGAAAAATCATTTGAATTAACATTAAATGGATTTAAATTAATTATGAGAATAGATATTTTCCAGCTTTGTCGTTATTTTTTTTTAGAAAGTTTTCCATTTTATGATAAAACTTCGAAGGATTTACCAAATTTATTTGATCCAGAGGAAGATAATAAACCTGGAATGAAAATATTTATTAAATTAATTCATCCCATAATATGCTTTTTAACTGATGATATCAGTAATAAAGATCAAGAATTGATATGCATAACATCTGAAGTATCATTTGGAATAAAAAATGATAAAATGTCTTTTATAAAAAAAGAATTAATCAATATATATAATGAATTGATTAATAAATTAAAAAACATTACAGAAAATAAAGAAAAAGATGAAATTGAAAATAAAATTAATAAATTACATTCTGTTAATAATATAATAAAATGCACTATGATGGATATATGCCCTTTTATTTGTGATTATAAAAATTTAGATAATAAAAGTTATGAAAATTTATTTGTTAGTAAAAGAAAAATAATGAATGACTTTGATGTTATTTATATATCAGAATATATAATTAATTATATTCCTGAAGAAAGTAAATATATTTTTAAAAATATACAAAAAATTGAATTATCTAATATTAATATAAAAGCTAGCTATAGAGATATAGTTTTGTATTTAAATTTATATAATTATTTTTATTCTTTATATACTGATGAATATTATAAAATATGTGATTCTTTAATGTATTATACTCACCAGAAGCAAATATATGAACAAAAAGAAGAGAAAATATATGAAAAAGAAGAAAGCAACAAAAATAGAAATATAACAAATGAGCGAAGTGAAAATCAAATAACTATTAGAAATAATAATATATATGGAGAGAATACAATTAAATTTTCATCGGATGGATTAAAATTAATTTTAATTGATGATCATAGCAATACATTTTATCCTTTTATTGATTTCTCAGTTGAAAAATTGGAAATCAATAATATATCATATAATTTTATCAATAATCATAACGGAAATTATAATAATAATTTGATTGACAATATTAATACAAAAAATATAATAGAAAATAGCAATAAAGAAATATTAAGCGAATTAAATGGAGAAATAAGTTTAAAAATATTAACTTATAATTATATTGCTGGAGAATGGGAGCCTTTATTAGAAAAATGCCAAATTGAATTTATTTCTATTAAAAAGACAGGAAATGAAAATATAATTCATATTTTATCCAAAAGAAAAGAAAAGAACAAAATAATACCTGATATAAATGTAAATATAAGTGATTTAACTATTATATTTTTATATACTACTTTAAATAAGTGGTTTGATAAATATAATGCATTACAAAAAAATTATAGTGAAATTACAAAATATAAATTTCTTAAAAATATGCCAATTATTAATCATACAATATATAATTATTCTGGAAAAGAATTAAATATATATCAAAAATCAGGAGATTATAAAAGTATTTTAAATTCAAACGATAATTTTAAAATAAGAAATATAAAGCCCAATGATTTTTATGATTTAGAAATAGATAGTAATGATGACTATTTTTTAAATAAAAAACAGACTAAACAATTATCTTTAAATTATATTAAATTATATGTAGAAAATGCTCATTTATCAAATCATATAATACAAATAGATAATCTACAAAAAAAATATCACAGAGTAAATTTTAATGAAATAAATTCATTAAAAGATTATTTAATAAATATGGAAGATAGAAGCTTTTTTAGTAAATATTGCTTTTTAATATCGAAAATAGAATTGGAAGGACTTAAAAAAATAATTTATTTTTATTCTCCATTGGCATTTTGTAATAAAACAAAATTTAATTTTGAAATTAAAATAAATAATAATTTAAAAGTACAAAAAATATATAATTTATTACCTAAACAAACTATTGGGATACCCTTCGAATATTTAAATGGAACAATGGAAATGAAATTAGAAGGATGTACTGAAGTAAAAAAATTTTCAATATATAAAGATTTTTTATTAGCTGAAGTAACTTTTGATATGGAAATAAATAAAAATAATAAATTAAATGAGGATGAATTATATGAAAATGAATATATTGAAGAAAAAATAAAAAATATTAAAAATAAAAATATATTAAAAGAATTATCGTTTGTTGGGAAATATAACCAAATATCTTATATAAATTTATCATTTAAAAATCCCCAAGAAAGCCAATATTTTACTGAATTTGATTATTCTTCAAATGCAGCAATAAATAAATTAAATCGTATTGTTAATTTATGTACTTCTTATACTCTATTTAATTGCTTACCTTTTGATATTAAGATAATATTTAATGATGAATTTACATATGATAATATTCATAAAAACGAAAAAATAAATCTTACAAATATAAGTATTTTTTCACCTTTAAAAATAAAATTATTTATAAAAGAATATTCAACAAAAAAGAATTATACTATAATTGATATTTATAGTAATCAAGATAATATAACCATACCTATTATTTTATATAGTGATGATGTTATGGATAAAAGTGAAATTGTCATTCAAGTTACCTTAAATAATAAATTAATTGTTTTACATGCAAATACAATATTAATAAACCATACAAATTTATATTTATTTTTTAAAACAGGGAATAAAGAAAATAATATAAATAATATTGTTTCTAATCAAAAAGATAATTCAAATTATTATATTCTAAATGATGAACAATATATTCAAATTTCTTATGAAAATAAGGCCTTAATAAGCAAAGAAGAAAATATTGAGAATCAAAAATTATATATAAGTGACCCAATTTCAATAACGGCTTTAGGAAACAGTTCATTTATAAAATTAAAAAATGGATTTAATAAAACACAAATAGAATTAGTTATGGAAATTAGTTTAAGTCTAATAAATATAAAATTAGACTTATATTGTAAAATTATAAAAATAGTTCCAAGGTATATTTTATATAATCAATTAAAAGATTTTGATTTAGATATTTACTTAGATAATATTGACTCAGATAATCATTTCTTTCTTTGCACTTTATCAAAAGGTAAAAAGCATCCACTTTATTTTACAGGTATAAATGAAAAAGATATAGTTACTTGGGAAATAAATCAATCAAATAATGGACAGAAAAAAAAGGAGAAGCAAAATATTATTCGTTTTATTCCACATTTAAAAAGTGAAATGAGCAATGAAAATAACAGTTTTTCAGAGAAAGATATAAATAAAAGTTATTATTTATATTCAGTCAGTTTACCATATTCAACAGAAGGAGATTCTTTAGTAACACTTATATGTAAAATTAAACACAAAAATTCAAATATAATTAATACAAATAATAATAATAATATTAAGAATGATATTTTTTATTTTAATGTTGAAAAAAGAAATTATGATTTAAGTACTTATTTAATAATTAAAGAAGCAAATAATAATTATTGTCAAATATTTATATCTAATTTTACTCAGAATATTATTTCTGAAATATGGCAACAAAATTATCAAGAAAAAAGGCTATTTTTAGAGCCAAATAAAAGTAGTATTTTTGTATGGAATGATTCTACAAAAAAGCAAATTCTTAATTTTAAATTTTATTTAAATAATGTAAAAAATTTTCCTGAAACTTTATATAAATTTGAATTATATAATAACAAAATAAAATTAATAAAAGATGATGATAATATAAATAATAATGAAAAAGATAATAATAAATATTTATGTTCTTTTGAAGAAGAAATTAAATTATTTTATAATAATAAAAGAAATAAATATTTTTTATTTCATTTATCAATTAATTTTAATGGAAATCAAATGTTAATTGAATTTAAAAATTTAAATACAGAAAGTGAACTTATTTTATTAAATGATTTATTATCACTAAATAAAACTAAATATGAAATCAAAATAAAAAAATTGGGCTTAAGTATAATAGGTGATAATAAGCATTTAATAAAAAATAATTCACATAATAAAAAATATGAAAGAAATGAAATTTGTTATATGACATTAGACCAAATTGAAATAATTTATAAAATAGAACAAGTTGATAAATTAAATGATTCACTCTCTTTTAGTATAAATATTAAAGATATAGAAATAGATAATGAGTTAAGCTATATAACAAATTATCCTATAATATGTCTTCCAATTAATTCACCAAGAAGAAAAGAAATAAAAAACAAAATAAATGACGAAAATAAGGAAAATAATCAATCTTTTTTTAATTGTTCATTAATAATGAATAAAAAAAAAGGAGAAAAAATAGCAAAAATAAGTTCATTTGGTTATGTGATTCAACCTTTTGATTTAAATATAGAAAGTAGTATTTTTTTAAGTTTTTTTAATTTAGTAAATAATTTATCAAATGGTATGTCGACTTCTCTAACCTATATAAATCCATTATTTCAAGATGATAAATATTTAACAGAAAATAATATAAAAATAGAGAATTTCTATTATGAACCTAGTTTTCTCAGAGAAAAAATAAAAGAATTAGAAAGTGAAGAAGAAAATAAAAATATTATATTTATAAATGAATTAAATGCTTCTACATTAGAATTTAATTTAACATTTATAGCTCAAACAAAAGACCAAATGTTTGAAAAAATACTAAAGACAAATGCTTTTTTAAGTAGTATATTAAATATTTTAAATAAAACGGAAAATGTCCCCTTGTCTCTAGAAGGTGGAATAACCTTTAATTTATTAGGAAATACAACAGAAATATTTTATGGTTTATTAGAAATATATAAACAACAAATATTAATTCAATTCATAAAATTATTTGGAGGAATGGAAATTCTAGGAAATCCATTAAATTTTATTAATAATATAGGAAAAGGATTCCAAGATTTACTAAAAAAACCAGGAGAAGGATTAATGCAAGGCCCAATTGAGGCAGCTAAAGGTTTAGCAGATGGTGCAACATCTTTAGTAAAGCATACTGTTGATGGAACATTTAATAGTACTTCAAAAATAACAAGTGGAATAAGTCAAGGAATATTATTTTTAACTCAAGATGATGATTATATAAATGAACGTGAACAAAAAAAAATTATTGAAAAACCAAAAGATGTTATGGAAGGAATAGGGTATGGTCTCTCGGCTATGGTAGGGGGAGTTTTTAGTGGGATTAGTGATGTAATAATAAAGCCTATTGAAGAAACTAAAAAAGAAGGTATTTTTAAAGGGTTAACCAAAGGAGTTATAAAAGGAATA
The DNA here is from genome assembly GCA_023807265.1 of Metadinium minorum. Lineage (NCBI taxonomy): Eukaryota > Ciliophora > Litostomatea > Entodiniomorphida > Ophryoscolecidae > Metadinium > Metadinium minorum. The sequence goes on from JAJMZT010024914.1 coordinate 11,079, forward strand.
GGAGGTGCTATTATTAAGCCTATAAGTGGGGTTTTTGATTTTGTTTCAAAGACTACTGAAGGTATTAAAAATGGTGTTAACAATGAAAAAACTATTAATAGAATAAGAGAGCCAAGAACTTTTTATGGAATCTTTAAAATTATTAAAAAATATAATTATAATGATGCTTTTGTTAAGAAATTTTTAATTAATGAAATAAAGGAATATAAAGATAATTATGAATTTATTTTTTATGGATTTTCTTTATATAGGAATAAGAAAGAAGAACCTTTTATTTTAGTTTTTGTTCAGAATGGTTTTTTGATTGTGGATATTTATAGAAAAGAATTAAAAGCCATTATTGCATATTCTGATATTAAAAATGTTGAATTGGTTAAGAATGATTTAATAAGGATATTTTTTAATAAGCCAATTAATAATGAAGATTTTTATAATATAAAATTGAGTATGGAAGAAAAACATCCTGAAAAAATCGTTGAAAAATTAAAAAATGCAATTAATTCTAATAATTGGAAAAAGAATTTGAAATAATTTTATATAATAAATTATGAAAGAATTAATAATAGTATAGAAGTCTTTTTATTTTGAAATAATAAAATAATAAATATCATTTAAATCAACTTTTTTGAATTTTTTTAAAAATAGAATTATTATAAATATATATAATATTTATTTTTTATATGAAAAAAAAAAATAATTAAAATAAATAGTCTTGAATTATATTATATTTATAAAAGCATTTTTATTTCAATTTTTAAGTATAATTAAAAAATAAATGGAACATATGAATACCATTAACTTAAATTAATATAATATTTAAAGTTTATATTCTATAGTAATTGATGTAAAAACTAAAATACCACATTATTCTTTGTTATTATCAGGCACAATTTCGTGGTATATTAATAAAAAAATTGAGTATATTTTTCAAAAGGTAAAAATAGGATATATGAGGAATTTATTATACCTTACAATTTCAAATAATTATTTGAAAATATTATAATTAAAGAGAAAATATATCATGAATATATGCCACACCTGAAGACTCTGTGGAAATGACTCCAGAATTAATTACAACAGTTACTCAGTTTCAGTTTTTTATAAAAAATCTTCAAAAATGTCATACATGTTCAAATAGGAAATTTTTCTATAAAGAAATTACATTTCCAAATGGAAGAATGAGAATGCGATCGGCTGCATATGATAATTGCCAATATATTTTATGCCAAATTGGCAAAAGTTGGCAAAAAATTACTGATAAAAT
>JAJMZT010024915.1:0-12291 GCA_023807265.1 Metadinium minorum
CCAATCCCCAATCCCCAATCCCCAATCCCCAATCCCCAATCCCCATTCATAATTTCAAATATATTTTTTTAAAATATTAATTTAATATTTAAATAATTTAAAAAAAATATCCAAAATTTAAATATCTAATATAAATTGCTAAGTAATATTTATATTTAATATAAATATTAATGTCTTTTCAAAAAGATAATCCACCAGAGAAGGAAAAAGAAGAAAGTAAAATTGAAACAAAGACTGTTATTAATAAAACCTTTAATCTTGAAAAAAGCCCAAATTTTTCAGAAATGCAAATAGAAGAATTTGAAGATATCAATAAAAGAAATATAAATAGCCCCCCCATATTTGTTAAAAAAAAAGAGCAAATAATCACTCAAACTAAATCCCCAAATGTTTACACAACTACTATTATTTCAAATCCATCGAAAAATGAAAGAATTATAAAAAAAATAGAATATACAACAACAATTACAGGAAATGCCGAGGATATAAAAGAAATACCTTTTGCTAAAGGTGAAAATCAAAATATAATAGAAACAAAAAAGATTATAAAAAATAATAATGAAAAAAAAGAAGTATATAAAAAAAATATTGTTAGAAAAAGTAATTTCAATAAAAAAAATATATTTAAAAACAATAATGAAAACATAAATCAGGAAATAATTACTAAAGTAGAAAAAAAAATAATAAAAATGAATCCTCCAAAAACAAATATAAATAAATATATTATAGAAAAAGGTGAAGACGATAAAAATAATAAAAATGAAAATATCAAACTTGAAACGAAAACTTCAAATAATAGTTATATTGATATAAATAATAGTATTAATAGTAATAGTTTTTTGGATAATTCAAATCAAAAACTTGATAATTCTGAAATGAGCGAAAATAGAATTAAAAGATATAAATCTTTTTATTCCCATTCTGTTAGTATAGACAAAATTGATGAATTATTATCAAATATAGATTTTAAAATACCAAGAAATAAAGAATTAAAAAATTATAAAGTATCAGAATTTTCTGAAAAGGATGAAAATTTAGAAGATGATGATAAAAATAATTATACAAATATCCAATATTTAACGAATAAAATACCTATATTAAAAGATGATGAATTTCAACAATTAAAAATAGATATTAAACCTATAATAGATAAAAGTGAAAAATATTATAATGAATATTTGAATAAACAAGATTCAAAAGAAGAAATAACTCAAATCAAAAATGAGATAATAACAACTACAAAAACTGAAAAAAAAATTATAAATTTAGGGAAAAGTGGTGACGAAATAAATATTTCGGATTCAAAAATTAATGATAGTAATTCTCAAATAATAAATAAAATTGAGGATATGAATAATAATATAATTATTAATAATGAAAATAAAAATATTAAGATTGAAAATATTAAAAAACAAATAATAAATGAATTTGGTAATATCAAAATATTAAGCGATATAAAAGATAAAGAAAAGCTTTGGAAATTATTTGTTAAATTTTTAATTTTGCAAAATAATCAAAAATATAAAGAATTTAGAACAATATTTATAAAAGCAATAAAAAAGAAATTTGAGGCAAAATTAAATTTATTATCAAATATAAGTAACAAAGAAGAAGATAATAATAATATAAACATCATAAATGAAAGTGATTTGAATGATTCAAATAATGAAATTAAAGGTAGAAAAAAAAGGAGAAAGGCAAGAATAGAATCAGCAAAAAAAGAAGAACTAGAAAATGAAGAAAAAGAAGAAAATGAAGAAAATGAAGAAAATGAAGAAAAAGAAGAAAAAGAAGAAAATGAAGAAAAAGAAGAAAATGAAGAAAATGAAGAAAAGGAAGAAAATGAAGAAATAAAAAAAGAAGAAGAAGAAAATGAAATAAAAAAATTAAATTTTTTCAGAGAAAAAGACAATAATTCAAATAATGAATCTGAATTTAATAATAATTTAGGAACAAATATTAATATAATAAATAATAAGCCTTTAATTAATTTAATCAATGAAAATGAAATAATAGATGAAATAAATTTATATACGAAGCAAATTAATAAAAATATTATTTTAACAAAAACAGAAATAGAAACAAAGAAAATTACAACCAAAGTTAAAAAAAGAAAAAAAAAGATGAGAAAAGCAAGTGTAATTAAACAGAAAATAAATGAAAAATTAATTAATATTTTTCAAAAATATCAAAATGAAGGAGAAAAAACTGAAAAAATAGAAGATGAAAAAAAGGAAGAAGAAGAAGAAGAAGAATATGAAGGAGAAGAGGAAGAAGAAGACGAAGAAATAGAAAATGAAGAAAATAATAAAGAAGAAGAAATAAAAATGAATGATATAAAAATTGAAAAAGATGAAAATGATAATATAATAAGAAATCAAAATAAAGAAAAAACAGATATTGAAATCAATATAGCTAATAATATAGAAAATAATAAAAATAATGATATTAATAATAATACAGATGAAAATAAAGTAAAAACAAAAGAAATATATAAAAAAAAAGAAATAAACCTAAAAGGAAAAAATATGGAAAGAAAGGAAGATAATAATAAAAAAGAGTTATCTGAAATAAAAGAAAAAAATATAGAAAAAAAAGAGGAACAACCTGAAATTGAGATTAAAGTTAAAAAAGGTGGAGAAATTAATAAAAATGAAATTGAGAAAGAAAATGAAAAAAATAAAAAAATAATAATTAAAGAAGAAAAAATAATTATAAGTGAACCACAAAAAGATAATATTAATGAAAACCATAATATTATTGAATTAAAAAAAGAAAAAGAAAAAGAAAAAGAAATTAAAAATGTGAAAAATATAGAAAATAAAGCAAATATTGAAGTAATAGAAAAAGAAACAATAATAAAAGAGACTAAAACAGAGCCTAAAGAGGAAATAATAAATAAAAAAGAAGTAATTATAGAAGAAAATTTAAATGAGCCAAATAAAGAAAATATTTATAAAGTTGAAAAAGAAACAAATATTACAGAAAAAAAGGAAACAATAGAACCTAAAATAGAAATTGTAAAAGTTATAGAAAAAAAAACTATAATAAAAGAAATAAATGAAAATAAAATTGAATCAAAAACCGAAAATATTAATGAAGAGGTAAAAGAAGAGAAAAAAGTTCCTATAATTGAAACTGTTAATGAAATAAATATTCAAGAAATCAAAGAAAGTAAAAAAGAACCAAAAAAAGAAATAATTCATGAAATAGAAAAAAAGGAAATAAATAATAAAATAGAAACAGAAATTGAAAATATTGACGAATTATCAAAAAAAGAAAAAGCTAAAAAAAATGATGAAGAAAAAACAAAAGAAATAAGTAAGAATATTAATGAAAAAAATAGTATTGAATTAAATAAAGAAGTAATAATAAATGAAAAAGAAAATATTTTAAATAAAAAAAAAGATAATGAAAATGAAATGAAAAAAACAAATTATATGGAAAAAGATAATAATAATCAAATAATAAATATAACTGAAAATAACGAAGAAGAAAAAATAATTGAAAAAGAAATAGAAATAAAAGAAACAAAAGTAAAAGAGCAATCAAATAATGATAAAAAAGAAAGTGAAGGATTAGAAATATTTAAAAATATGTTAAAACAAAAAATAGGAAAAGACAATCTTGAAGATAAAAATGAAGAAAAAACAGAAGATGGAAAAAAATTACAAGATATAAAAGATAAAAAAGTGTATAATCCAAAAATAAACGATAATAATAAAGAAAAAGTAGAGATAATAAAAAAAGAAGATATAGAATTAAATAAGGAAGATAAAAAAATAATAGAAGAAGGAGAAAATGATAAAAAAGGGAATTTAGATATGATTCAAAAACTAAAAAAAATAATCAATAAAGAAGAAATAATCAATATAAAGATAGAAGATAAAAATGAAAAGGAATCTAAGCCAAAAGAAGAAGAAAAAACAATTGAAGAGCAAAAAAAAGAAAAAAATAAAAAAGAAATAATAGAAGAAAATAGTGAATCAAAGGAAAAAAAAGATAATATTATAAATATCGAAAAAAAAGTGGAAATAAATATTCAAGAAAATAACAAAGAAAAAGACAATAGTAATATTCAACAATTAGAAAAAGATATGAAAATGCATATTGAAGAAAATAAGAATAATATTAATCAAAAAATAGATAAAGAGAAAGATGTGAAAGTGCATATTGAAGAAAAAGAAAAAATAATTAATAAAATTGAAGAAGAGAAAGAAATGAAATTGCCTATTGATGAAAAAAATAAAAAAACAGAAAATGAAATTGCAAAAGTCGATTCAAATAATAAAAAGACAGAAGTTGGAATGAAAATGCAAGTTGAAGAAAATGAAAATAATTCTAATAATAATAAAATAAAAGGAAAAGAAGACAATATTACAATTGATAATGAAATTAAAATGAACATTGAATCAGAAAATTATAAAAAAATAAATGATGATAATAAAGACTTAAATGAAAATAAATTAGATGAAAATATAATTAAAGAAAATGAAAATAAGAAAAATGAAAATGAAGAAAAAAAAGAAAAAAATATATTTATCAAACAAGAAATTATAAAAATAGAAAACATAAATGAAGGAAATGATAAGCTCATAAATAAAAAAGAGAATGATGTTATTGCAAATAATGAATCAGAAAATAAAAAAGAAATAAAAGTAATTAAAGAAATAAAAGAAATAAAAGAAATTAAAGAAATAAAAGAAATTAAAGAAATAAAAGAAATAAAAGAAGAAAAGGAAAAAAAAGAAGAAAAAGAAGGAAGAGAAGAAAAAGAAAAAAAGGAGGAAAAGAAAGAAAAAGAAGAGAAAGAAGAAAAAGAAATTATAAATGATAATCTTCAAAAAGAAAATGAAATAGAAAAAATAGATAATTTAAAAAAAGAAGATGATAATAAAAATATTATTATAAATGAAAAGGAGAAGATATTTAATAAAACAAATTTAATAACTATAGAAGATAATAATAAGAGAACAGAATTCAATAAAACATTATTAAAAATTAAAGAAAAAGAAAACACTAAAATTGAAAATATACAAGTAGTCAAACAGCCATTAATAGATAATAAAAAATTATTTATATTTCCAATGGATGAATTAAAAAATAGCATATTAGAAATAAATTCATTTTATGATAATAATATAACAATAAATGAAAATGAAAATGTGTTGAATAAAAAAGAAATTGAAGATAATAATAATTTAATTAGTAATGAGGATAAAAATAAAAAAAAAGAAATAGAAAAAGAAAAAGAAAATGAATATAAAAAAATGGAAGATGATAATAAAGAAATAAATAAAAAAGAATTAGAAATTGAAATAACAAAGATGAATAAAGAAAATATTATTGAAAATACAGAAAAAGAAAATAAAATTTTATTTGACATAAGTAAAGAAATAAATATTGATAAAAATAATATAAATAAAAATGAAAAGGATATTATTAAAGATGATACTCATAAAAATGAAAATGAAAAAAATGGATTGAAGGAGAATAAAAATATAAAAGATGAAAATAAAGATGAAAATAAAGAAGATGTTATAAAAGATATTAAAGAAGAAAATAAAGATAATGTTCAATTGAAAAAGAATAACTTGGATATTGAATTAAAAGGTAATAATGTCGAAATTAAAAAGCCTACTAACACTATAAAGAAAATATCTTTACCTCAAATTGATAACAAAAAAATAGATATAAATTCTGTTCATATAAAACTAGAAATATTAGACGAAAATAACAAAATTTTAAATAAAAAATCAATTGTTTCAATGAGCTATCCAAATATAGACAACAAAAAAATATCTTTTACAAACATAGGAAATGCTTTCACTAATAAAAAATATTTCGATTTAATGAATGAAAAAATCATTAAAATGCCAAATATAGATAAAAATAAAATATATATAGCAGAAAATATTAATAATTATATTTATCAAATAGAAGAGGAAAATAAGAAAAATGAAATAAATATGAAAAATGAAATTAAAATAGAATCGCCTTTAATTGATAATAAAAAATTAATGATTTTTGATATGAATATTAATGCAATTAAAAATAATGAATCCATATTTTCAAAAGAAAATAGTAAAAAAATACAACCATGTTCAATCGATAACAAAAAAATTTATATTGATAATTTAAATAATATCCAAAATAGCCTTGATAATTGCGAAATTAATTACCAAAAAAATTCCAAAAATAGAATTAATAATGATAATATTGATAATAAAAAATCTTTTATCTATGATGAATTCAATAATGAAAATAAATTAAATAATATTCATAATTTCTATACTAAATTATATATTAAAAAAGTAAATAATATTATTGAAATAGACAATAAAAAAATAGAATTTCAGAATATCACTACTTCTATAAATGATATTGATCAACACTATATAGAAAGATATCCTAAAAAAAATATAATTACATTTAATGCTCCACAAATAGACAATAATAAAATTAATTTATATGATAAATTAAGTAATTTGAATCAAGATTATGATAAACATATCAAAAATATTGACAATAATATTATAAATGTTAAAAAGCCAAATATTCAGAGTATTGAAAATAAAAATAAAACTAGTGTTATAGAAGGGAAAAAAGCTGAATATAAAACTTTAAATTCTTCAATGATTGATCCAAATAAATTATTTATATTTGATTTAGATGAATTTAATCATAAATTTAAAGATATAGAGCTAAAATTATCTTCTTGGGTTGAAAGTAATGAAAAATTGAAAAATAAAGAAAAAGATAAAAATAAAAATAATAAGATAAATATTATTAAGAAAATAGAACAAAAAGAAAATGAAATAGGCTTTATAAATAAAGAAGATATTGTTAAGGATAATCAAAATGATAAAAAGCAAATAATAAATAGCATTTTAGATAAAAATAAAGAAATCAATTTATTTAATAAAGAAAATAAGGATAAAAATGTAATAATTAATCAAATAAAGGAAACTAATATTCAAAATATTAATAAAAAAAATACTGAAAATGCTTCAAAGATAATTAAAACCCAAGATAGAAACATTATAGAAAAAGAAAGTCAAAATATAAACGCAAAAATTAATAAAGAATCTATGCCTAATATTAATAATAAAATTGTATCTATAAATAATATAAAAGAAGAAAATAATTTAGATATAAACTCTAAAAAAGATTTAAATAATCCTAATATTCAACAAAATATTCTTGAAAAAGAAAAAATTAATATTCAAGAGAATAATAAAAATGAAGAAAAAATCATTAATAAAGATATAAAAACTGGAAATAAAACTAATATCGAAAAAGGAGATGAAATAATAAGCACAAATAAAGAAATAAATAAAACAGATAATAGTATCAATAATAAAGAACAAAAAATAATAAATAATGAAAATACTAATACTAATAAACTTTTTAATATAATAAAAAATGAAAATATAAATAATAGACCATATTCATATAATCCTTTCATTTCAGATAAAAATAATAATTCATCTATTAATACATCTACAAACGAAACAATAAAGACTACAAAAAATATAATAAAAAAAGATATTGAAAAGCCAGACAAAAATACCTTGACTAATATAAAAATAAAAGAAGAAAATAAAATATATGAAATAAAACAAAGTAATAATATTGTAAAAGAGAATAATCAAACAAAAAATAATATAAATAATCAAAAAGGCAAAAATGAAAAAGAAGGTGGAATATATATATTTGACAAAAATTTATTTAATTCACCTGCAACAGATAATCCTTTTGCCAATAAAAATATATTCTCAAAAGATTATAATCCCTTTGAAACTGGTATTGGCTCATCTAATATATTTGATAATATTAATCAAAAAGAAATAAAAGCAATTACTAAAAATGAAACCAATGTCGAAGCAACAAAAAATAATCATTTAAAAGATATAAATAACGATAATAAATCGAATGATACAAATACAAATACAAATATATATTCAAATATTCCTTTCATAGAACCAAGTAAAGTCGAAAAATCAGATATTAAAAAGGATGATATTAATCAAAAAGAAAAGAATGAAAAAATGATGTTTAATGAAGTATCAATATCTATAAAAAATGATGATAATCTAAAAAAAGAAAGAAAAGATGATATTAATATAAAATTTGAGAATAAAGAAAATAATTCATTTATTTTTAATCCTTTTGCAAGTATAAAGACTGAAGAGAATAATAAAAAAGAAATAAATAAATTAATTCCCAAACCAATCCAAGATAACACGGAAAAAAATAAATTAAATCAAAATACAGAAAAAAATGTAACAAATATTAATAATAAGCAATTAGACAATAAAAATATTTATCAAAAAGACATAACCAAAAAACAATTTATAAATATAAATAGCAATAACAATAACAATATTAAAGATAAAAATGATAAACAGCCTGAAATTAATAATATAGTTATAAATAAGACAAAAGAAGAAGAAATAATAAAAAACCAAAATAAGCCAGGAAAAGAAAAAGATCAAATATATATTAAAACCACAGTATATCAAAATAAAAAGCCTCAATCAAAATTTAATATAACAAATAATCAAAAAATAGATTTACAAAATATTATTAATTTAAATAAGGATGAAAAAAATAAAAACCAAGCACAAAAACAAGAAACAGAAAAAGAAAAAGAAAAAGAAAAAGAAAATATTATAAATAAGAAAAATATAAATGATATTAATAATTCTAAAACAATAATAAATAATAAAGAAATTTTTTCAATAAAAGAAGAAGTACCTAAACAAAATAATCAATTTAATCAAAGTGAGATTACTAATAAAGATATAACAACAAACAAAAATACCAAAAAAACATTTGTAAATGAAAATCTTAATAAATTCAATTTATTCAAACCAAATAAAATTTCTGAAAATAATAATATTGATTCAAAAAAGCAACAAAATATATTTGTAAATAATGATATTTTTAATAAAATTGTGGAGAATAATAATAAAAATGAAAAAATAAATATAGGAATAAATGATAATAAATTAAACAAAAATTTAGGAAAAGCAGATAACGAAGATAATAAAGATAAAGATAAAACTAATATTAAAAAAAAAGAAAATCTCAATAATCAAAACAAAGATTTCCAAAATAGTAAACCTATTGATATACAAACAACAGATAATAAAATATTTCTTAAAGGAATTGATAAAAATGAAATTGAAATACCAATTAATAAACTAAAACAAAATTTAAATTATAATAAAAATGAACAAATAACAATTGATAATAAAAATGAAAGACAAAAAGAGACATCTGCTTTATCTAAAAATGAAAATAAAAATAATGAAAAAATAAATGAAAAAGATAACAATATAAAAGAAAATAAAGAAATATTTAGAAATGAAAATGATAATATAAAAGAACCAGAAAAGAAAAATATATTGGATTCAAATGAATATAAATTAAAAGATGAAAATATAACAATTAAAAAAGATTTAATTAACAAAAATGAAAATCAAAACACAAAAGGAGAGAACAAAAAAAGAATTACTATTGTAGATAATAATAAGGAAAATGAAAAAAATATAAATAATAAAGTTGAAAATAAAATCAATAAATACGAAAAATCTCCAAAAATAAAAATAAATAATGCAAATAATGATATTTTAAAAGATTTAGTTATAGGGAAAAATAAATCTGAAAAATTAGATATTAATAGTACAAAAAATAATATTAATAAATCTTTATTTGAGGTTATTCCAGATAATAATAATGATTTATCGGAAAATTTATTTGTTGAAGACCAAAAAAGCCCAAATAAGGAAAATAATTTACAATTTTTTAAATCTCAATCTGTTAATTTTAAAAACAATCAAAATGAAGGCAAATTTATTAATTCTTTATTTCCAAATAATAATCAAACTGGCTTATTTAAGATTTTTAATTTATCGAATAATAAAACCGAAGTTGAAACAAAACATAATAAAGAAAATAATAATATTTTTGACAAAAAAGGAATGATTAAATCAAATATAATTTTATTTAATCAAAATTCATTAAAAGAATTGAAAAATACAAATATTAATGATAATAATAAAAATAAGGATATGAATGATAAAAAATTAGAAAAAAATGAAATAAAAATGAAAAAAGGGGAACATGATAATGATTTGATAAAACAAAAGGAAAGAAAAGAAAAAGAAAGAATTGGAAAAGAAAAATTAGATAAAGAAAGAATTGAAAAAGAAATAATCGAAAAAGAGAGAATAGAAAAGCAAAGGCTAGAACAAGAAAAAATAGAAACATTAAAAAAATTGGAAAAAGAGAGATTAGAAAAAGAAAGATTAGAAAAAGAAAGAATAGAAAAAGAAAGAATAGAAAAAGAAAGAATAGAAAAAGAAAGATTAGCTAAAGAAAAATTAGAAAAAGAAAGATTAGAAAAGGAAAGATTAGAAAAAGAAAGAATAGAAAAAGAAAGAATAGAAAAAGAAAGAATAGAAAAAGAAAGATTAGAAAAAGAAAGATTAGCTAAAGAAAAATTAGAAAAAGAAAGATTAGAAAAGGAAAGATTAGAAAAGGAAAGAATAGAAAAAGAAAGATTAGAAAAAATAAAATATAAAAAAATTAATAATAAGAATACAAATGAAAAATTGAAATTTAAAGATATAAATATTATTTCCTCAAAATCCAAAAGAAACAATGAAAGCGAAGATAAAAATATTATTAAAAATAATTTAATAAATTCAAACAATGAAGATAATATAACAAATGAGAAAACAAAAATGAAAACATCTCAAAATCATTCAAACTTAGAATCTGGTATAAATAATACAGAAAATGAAATTATTTTAAATTCTCAAAATAAAAAATTGGATATAGAAAATCCATCTCAATTTGGAATTGGCATTGAGAACACAAATCAAAAATTAATGGATAGTAAAAATGAAAGGATATTATTTAATGCTTCAAATATTGATTTAAATCAAGAAAATATATTAAATCAATTAATAAAAACTCAAGATAATAATTATTATATAAATAATTTAGACCAAAATAAAGAAAACATTGATAATGACAATAATGAAACATTCAAAAATCAAGTAAAAGATAATGATAAGGAAAATCTAAAACTTAATAATAAAAATGAAAATTTGAGCAAAAACTATATTAAAATTTCTCAAACTTCCAACAAATCTACTACTAATAAAATTCAAAGTTCTTTAATTTCAAATTTAATAGAAGACAAAGAGGATAATTATAATAATGAAATTATTAATAATAATAATGAGAAAAAGCAAAAAGAAATAAATTTAAAAAATAAAAAAAATGAAGTGAAATTTGTATCTCCAAAAGAAAAAGAAAAGAAAAATATAGGTCTTAATCATTATGAAAAATGGATAATTTTATTAATTAATTCTTTCATTGATTTAAAAAACAAAGAGAAACAAAATGCAAATTCAAATAATAATAAAGAAGAGAAAAAGATAACCAAAGAAGAATTAATAAATGCAGAAAAGGATTTTAAACAATTAATAATACAATTTATTAGAAAAATTAAATATATTAAAAGATTATATATTTACTTAATCGTTAAAAAACATTATTGTCAGGACATAAATGACAAAAAAAAAATAATAAAAGAAGGAAGTAGTCTTGTTGCTCAATCTAAAAAAGAGTTAAACTCTATATTTAATAATATAATTATTATTCTCAATAAAAGATTTAAAGGAAATAATGAATTAATTATTAAATATTTAACAATTATTATTAAAAAATTAAAAGAAAATCAGAGCATAACTCTTGAAGAAATAAAAGAAGCTAAAAAGAAATATAAGCTAAACAAAATTATTTTTGAAAAATTAAAGGAAGAAAAAGATGAAAATGATGATAATGAACTGATTTTTAAAGGTCCAGAGACTAGACAAATAATTAAAAAAGAAGAAAGAAATAAAGAAATGTTAGCAATACAAACTAATAATAATGAAAGAAACTCTATGAGGAATCATTCTAAAATATGGGGAGCTATTTTACCATTTTTATTTATTGGGCATTATTTATATTACAATTATAGAAGCATATATGATTCATAATATTAAAAATTTAATATTTGTTAATTATTAAAAGCAATTAAAAAAAATATTAATATAAAGTTTTATTCACATTTTAATTTGTATAAATAATTTTAATTCTAAATTTTGTTTTTAAACAACTGACTCTGCGGCAGCTGAAAGTTTAGGCCATAAATCAGCGCATTCTTTAGCAATGGGACCTAGAATAGAAGACCCTTTCATTTCTCCTTTATTTGAAACGATGACTCCA
>JAJMZT010024916.1:0-11924 GCA_023807265.1 Metadinium minorum
TTTTATAGTAAAATTTATGAAAATGATATAAATAGTATATTTTATTTTTTTAATAATCTTAAAATAAATAATAATAACATAAAATGGCAAGAATATTTATCTACAAAATATGAAAATATATCTGAACAAAATTTTGAAGAATTAAAAAAAAATTTGGAAGAATTAAAAACAAAAAGTATATATGATTATACAATTGAAAATAATACAAACAAAAGTAATTATATAAAATTGTTTAATTGCTTATATAATAAAAAGCAAGCCATCGATTTTTTATTATCTAAAACAACTGTTGATATAAAATATTTATTTGAAACAATTGATCCAAATAGTAATACTATTACATTGAAAGATATAATAGATACTCAGGAATGTGTTGGTATTTTTAATGAAATGAAAGAAATAAATGATAAAAAAGCTATTTTTGAATTTTTAAAGGAAAAAATGAAGGATAATGAAATTATAAAAAGATTCATAAACTTTTCTCAAATTTATGCTTCTGTAATTGATCTTAATCAAAATTTTGACTTTTCTAATAGTCTTTTTGAAAAAGTTCAAGAAAAAATTATAAATGCAAATTTTTTTTTTTATCATGATCATGAAGAATTTTTTTATCATAATGATAATAACTCGACTACTTTAGATGAATTAAAAAAATTAAAAAATAAAATTCATGTAAACCCAAAATTCAAAAATATTTCAGAGAATTCTGATTCTGGCCAAATTAAAGATAAATATAAAAAATTATTATTTTTCAAAGATTTGATCAATAATATTGAAATTATTTATGAGTATTTAACTATTTTAAGAATAAAAGGAAGTAGTTTGCCTATTCAAATTGAAATAAATATAAAATATCCGGATATAAAATATTCATTAGTAACAAAAGAAAAGAAACTAGAAAAAAAATTTGAAGATATTGAAAAATTTTTATTTAAAGCAAAAAATAATATAATAAAAAAGATTGATTTTTTTTACAAAAAGAAAACAAATTTAAGGCTTATTTATGGAAAACAATTTGACAAAATTTTTGGGCATTTAAAAGGGGATTTTAAAATGAATGATTTTTTAAGATATATTTTAAATAATACAGATAATACAAATAATATTAACGAAGGTACAATTTCTAATGAAATAGATACACAAGATTATGTTAATGAATATGACTTATATAATGAAAATTCTTTTGAGAATATATCTAGATATATAACATCAGTTTTCGATAAAAATAATTCATCAATTGAAGCACATTATGAAAAAATGCTAATTAAAAATTCAAAAAATAATAATAAGGAAGAATTAAAAGGAATATATATATGCGAATCAAAATCAAATTCAATGGAAGAGGATATTTTACAATTATTTTTAGAAAAAATTGGAATAACTCCAATAGCTCAAAATATACTAATTAGCAATAAAGAAACCTCATATGAAGAAATGCAAGCTTTCTTCTATAGAGCAATTTTATGCAAATTTAATACTCTATTTGTTGTAGAAATAAATAATTCTTTTTCAGATTATCAGCAAAAAATAATGAATAATTTTATAGATAAATTATTATCTTATAAAAATAAAGATTATTGTGAAAAAGAGAATGAAGAGATTGATATAACAAATTCAGCTGAATATATGGATTCTTGTCTAGTCTTTTTATATAATGAAAATAGCGAATCATTTTTGAATGAATTAAAAAAATTAAATCCCAGGCCGATTAAAGTAGGGAAAACTTTAATAAGAAGGAATACTTTATCTTCTTTTAACATTGAAGAAGATGAATCTAATAGCTTAAGAAATAGTTCATTTTCATCAGATTCAAATATTGAAA
Organism: Metadinium minorum; assembly: GCA_023807265.1. NCBI lineage: Eukaryota > Ciliophora > Litostomatea > Entodiniomorphida > Ophryoscolecidae > Metadinium > Metadinium minorum. The sequence goes on from JAJMZT010024916.1 coordinate 1,823, forward strand.
ATATTAAGGCCTCTTTGAAAAAAAATATACATATTATTAAATCTGAAATATGTGGTTTGGGAAAAACAACTAAAATTAAAAACGAAATTAAAAAAAATAATAAGGAATATATATATTTTCCTTTAGGTGGAAAATTAACAAAAAAAATAATATTTAACAAATTAAAAGAATTATTAAAAAAGATAAAAACAAATAAAAATTATGATGATATTGCTATTCATTTAGATTTATATGAAAATAAAGAACATTCAGTTCTAAATGAATTTCTCTTCTCTTTTCTAATTACAAAGTTTTATTCTAACTATGAAAATATCATATATATTCCTAAAAATTTAGAAATATATATAGAAATTCCTAATTGTTTTGAAGATTTCATGAAAAATTATAATATCTTTACTTTTTTTTATAATAATGATAATATTATTCAATTGGAAAATAAGCCAGAATTAAAATTATCAGAAGAAAAAATAAAACTTTTCAAGAATATGTTGAATTATGAATCTGAATCGATAAATAATTTTATTCAACATAATATAGGTATAGAAAAATATTCTTATCATCAAATAAACATTTTTATTAGTCTTTTCATAAGTCAATATAATAAGTATAATAGTGAAAAAATAATTTTTTTAGAAAAGGGTAAAGATGTTACAAAAGATTGTATAGAATATTTTGCCAAAGGAACTAAATATTTTACAACAGGTGGATTTTCAAATTTGTTAATTAAAAAATCAGAAGAATTTGAATCTATTATAAGAGATAATAAAGATTTTATAGATATTTTATCAGAAACATATAAAAATGATATAGAAAATGAAAATTTTGAAAACCCATTAATTTTTATAGTTAAAGAGAAAAATAAATATACTAAATTAGATATTTCTAAGAAATCATTAGAAGCTTTTAAATGTTCTGCAGATTATTTAAAAAAATTAAAGCAAATATTAGATTTAGAGAATCCTGTAGGAGATGAAAATATAATATCTCAAAAAAAAAAAATTATAAATCCAAATAATTCTTTACTTTCAATAATAAACAAAGATGAATATGTGATAACTGAAGATAATTTTAGAAAAATGGTTTTAATTCTATATAGAATAATTGCCAATATACCAGTTATTTTAATGGGTGAAACAGGTTGTGGAAAAACAGCTTTAATAAAAAAATTAAGTCAATTATTAAATAATGGAAAAGAAAAAGTAGAAATAATTAATATAAATCCAAGTATTACAGATGAAATTTTAATAGATAAAATGAATAAAATAAATGAAGAAGCTAAAAAAAATTCTAATGAAATATTATGGATATTCTTTGATGAAATAAATACATGTGATTCTCTTTCTTTATTAACAGAAATATTTATTAATCGTTCATACAATGGAATAAAATTGAGTCAAAATTTAAGGTTAATAGGTGCTTGTAATCCATATAGAAAAAAAAAGAGTGATAAATTAAAATGTGGATTAAGTTATCCCAATGAAAAAAATGAATTAATATACTTGGTAAATATTTTACCTCAATCTTTAATGTATTATGTTTTTAATTTTGGCTCTTTAAGCCCAGAGAATGAAAATAAATATATAATTAGCATTATTTCCAAACTTTTTACTCAAGAAGAAGAAGAATTAAAAAAAAATACTCAAGAAATTATTAGTGAATGTCATAAATATTTAAGGAATATTTATGATCCTTCTATTGTTTCATTAAGAGAAATGACCAGATTTAAGAAATGCTGTGAATTTTTTATTAAATATTATGAAAATAAATATAATTGTAAAAAAAATATTAATAAAAATAGAAATATAAAATATGAAAAAATAAAATCAATAACAATTTCTATATATTTATGTTATTTTATCAGAATAGTAGAAAAAAATCAAAGAGATAATTTTGATAAGAAATTAAAAGAAAAGTTTACAAAATTATTTAACTCAATCTCAAATGAAAATAATAATAAAGAGGAAAATTTGAATATAGATATAAAAGAAATTATAAATGATGATTTTAAAGATTTTAAAGATTCTAAAGATTCTAAAGAAAAGTTTTCCCTTTCATCTTTTAGAGAATTTCTTGAATTAGAAGAAAAATTTATTTTAAAAGAAATAAAATTAGAAAAAGGAATTGGGGATAATAATTCATTAAAGGAAAATATATTTTTGTTATTTACATCATTAATGACAAATATTCCATTAATTATTATAGGAAAACCTGGAAGTGGAAAGAGTTTAAGTTCCCAATTAATATATAAATCAATGAAGGGGAAATATTCCAATTCAGAATTTTTCAAATTATATCCTTCAATTATCCAAAGTTATTTCCAAGGTTCAAATTCTACTATTCCAGAAGATGTGGAAAGTATTTTTAATATAGCTGAAAATAAATTAAAATCATTAAAGGATAAAGGAGAAATCACAAATTTACCAATATCAATGATATTATTTGATGAATTAGGATTAGCAGAAAGATCTAAGCATAATCCATTAAAAGTTTTGAACAGTAAACTTGAATATGATGAGCAAAAAAAGGGAGTAAGTTTTGTTGGAATTAGTAATTGGTCTTTAGATGCATCGAAAATTAATAGAGCATTAACTTTATCTGTTCCTGATTTAGATGAAGATTTAGATGACTTAAAAGCTACTTCATCCACTATAGCAGAAAGTTTTAATCAAAAAAATGAAATTTTTAACCAATTATTACCTAGTGCTTATTTTTATTATAAAAAAATATTAAAAGAATTAAAAAAATTGCAAGTTTATAAGCTCTATGAAATTGAAGAATTTAAAAAAATTAAAAAAGAAATAGAACAAAATCCAAAGATTAAATCTTTAATGTCTGGAATAAATGAGAATGAATTTTATAAAAGTAAAGATTTAAAAAAACAAATAAGCAAATTGAAATCTGATGTTTCTTGGAATAAAACAGATTTTAGTGAAATTGAAAAGAAAGAAGAATTTAAAAAAATGTTTGGTGAAGATAAAACAACAAAAGATGATTTTCATGGAAACAGAGATTTTTATTATTTAATTAAAGGTATTGCTAATGAATTAAATAAACAAAATGAAAATGATAATAATGAATTTATAAATGATATTATTGTTAAATATATTGAAAGAAATTTTGGAGGAACTGAATATGAAATCAATTTTGATATAGATTTCCAATTTGAGAATTTCAATTATTTAGAATTTTTCAAGGAAAAATTTTTAAAAAAAAACAAAAAAATATCTTCAATTTTGTTCTTTAAAGAAGTTTTTAATTGGGTTTGCAATAATAATAATGAAAAAGAAATAAAACTTGACAAATATATAATAAAAGATAAAAATATTAAAAAAGATGATTGTATAAATAGCATTATTACTAATATAAATGATACTAATAGTAGATATTTATTATTGGAAATAAAACCTTCATTAGCTCCACTAATCCATCAAAATATTGAAAAAAAAATAAAAGATAAAAATATTATTTTTTATGAGGGAAGTCCTTTTCCTGATGATGAAAGTAGTGAATATCAATTTAAAATTTTAAGTGATATACAAGATAATGCCGCAAACGGAGATATAATTATACTTCATAATTTAAATCAAGTATATCCTTTTTTATATGATTTATTTAATATGAATTATATAATCAAAGATGGGAAAAGATATGCCCGAGTATGCCTTGGATATTCCAGTGATCAATTAGTCTTAGTTAATCCAAATTTTAGAATTATAATAATGGTAGAAAAAAATTTTATAGATGAAGTTGAATCACCTTTTTTAAGTAGATTTGAAAAGAAAATTGTTTCATTAAATAAGTTAATAGATGCGAAACAAATTGAATTATCTGAAAGAATTATAAACGATGATTTAAATTTGAAAAATATTTTAATAAATCTAGAAAATACATTTAATTTAAATTATAAATTAAAAGATTTATTAATTAGTTGCAAAAAATATGATATACTTGGATTGATATATAATTATTATATTGAGCTTGAAAATAATGATGAAAAGGATATAAAAAATATACAAGATAATATAAAATCAAAAATAATTCAAAAAATAGCAAAACTATTGCCACAAGATATTTTAATAAATTTACCTGAAGAAAATGTACTAAGAAATACTTATAATAAAATTAAAAAATTTTATAATTTAAATGATTATATTGATAACTTAAATAATGATGAAAATTTTAAAATATCTATTATATATACTTTTAGTAGCATCACAAATACAACTAATAAATTAATTTCTGAATTTAAAAGTGAAAATAACTTATTTAATTATATTAATAGTATTATAAACACAAATAAAAGTAGTAAAAATAAAAGTGATATATTAATATATATTGATTTTGAACATTCAAAATCAAAATATTTAAGCTTTATTATCTCTTTCATAGAAAAAAATTACTTAAAAAAAGATAATTATAAAGAAGAAAATATTAAATTTATATTTACTATACATTTAAATAGAAATTTCAAAATAGACAATAATAAAACTGGAATAATTTATACTGTCCCTGATATATATCCATATATTAATCAATTATTTATTGATAATTTAAATGGTCAGAATATTCATTTAGATAAAATATTGGAAAGACCAATTAAAGATTTTTTAAATAATGATGAAATAGATATAAATAAAGAGTTTATAAAGATTTTAAGAAAATATCTTAATGATAATTTAGAAACATTATATGGATATGATAAAAATATTAATGAAAATAATTATATAGAAAAAATGGAAAAATATTTTGAAAATGATAGTGATTTTATGTTAGATATTGTAAATAAATCTAAATCTTATATAGAAGAGAAAGGCAATATTTTAATTGAGAAAATTTTTAATAATAATTTTATTAATAAAACTAGTATAGATATGTCAACTATAATAATGGAATATATCAGGGAAAAAATTTTTTCTCAATATATTTTAAGTATATTAAATACTCTTGAAGAGAATAATTTTTTAACTTCATTATTAATAATAAATGAAGACCAAGAATTATTAAGCCCTGAAATAATTAAGGAAATAAAAAAAATATACTTAGAAAATATTCAAATTGAAAAAGATAAAAAATGTTCACCTAAATTTATGTTGAATTATAAAATTCCGGGATTTTATAATTTTTATTGTGAATTATCGAACTTTATATCTAATAATATTTTTAGTGAATATATGAGAAATGAAAAAAAATTAAGGGAATTTTTAAAAGGAGATGAAGGAGAAGCTAAAAAAAAATTTGATGAAAAAGAATCTGTCTTATTATCTTCAGTTTTTCAAGAAATCAAAAAAAATGAATTTATTTTTAATATTATAGAAAATAATAAAGAAATAAATAAAAAAATATTTTGTAAATTATTATTGAATGATTATATTACATTTTATTTAACAAAATATCATTCTTCTAACCCAGAAGATAGATCTTCAATTTCTGATTATTTCTTTCAAGATTTTATTATTGATGACTTTAATCACAAAATAATAAATAAGCTGTTAGATTTAAGATTTAATGAAAATAGAAATATAGTCAAAAATAATGACGATCCTATAAAAGTTGTATTAATAAAAATAATTTGGATAGAATCAAATATAAATTATATATTTAAAATCCTCAAAATATATTCAATTTTAAAAAATATATTTAATAGTAGAGAAGAATTTTATGAATTTCATGAAGAAAATAAACGTGATGAAAAATTATTTGAATTAATGGAGGAATCATTAAAAGAAGAAGGTTTAAGATATATAACAAATGAAGAAAAAAATCCAAAAATTACAACGGAAGTGAATGAATGCTATTATTTATTATTAGCATCAATATGCTATTCTATAATACCTCCAAAAGTAAATTTAAAAAATGTTAAATTATATGATTATTTTGATTGTTTAGAAAATGCTTTAAAAATAATGCAAAATTTAAATGATGATTTATATATTTTTTTGAATGAAATGTATATAATCGATGAATTTATTAAAATATATAATATTTTAGATCGAAATGATAAATCAAACATAGAATCATTAAATGAAATCGCAAATAATTTAAAAAAAAATAATGATATTATACAATTAAATGAAGAAGATACATATGATACATTAAAAAAAATTTTTAATGATTTATATGAATTAATAAAAAAATTGTTAAGTTATGAAGATAAAAACTATTATGATTTATTAAAATATATATTTTATAAAGAAATAAAAAAAGTCCCTGATATTAATTACAGAACAGATATTTTTGAAAAATTAGTTAAAGAAAATGAGCTTATAATTAATTCAAATGATATATTCCAATTATTATTAAAAACAATTATTAATCCTTCAAAAGAAGTTTTTATAAAAGCAATTAATAAATTATTAAATGAAAAAATGGAAATTATCTTACTTATGGAAAGTATTTTAGATAGTCCAAATGAAAATAATTATTTTGTTTTATCTGAAACTTTATTATATTTCTTTGAAAAAAATTCTATAATATATTTAAATAAAGTTTTAAAAGATAAAAAAGAAACCATATTATTAGAAAATGAAAAAGAGACCTTAAAAATGTTTAAAGAATGTTATTTTTTTTTACAAAATTATTATCATAAACCAAATAAATTTTTAGATAAAAATAAAAATTTATGCAAATTATTCTGCATTGCTTATATAAAAGTATATTGCTATACTTTTATTAATTTTATAAATACTAGTAACACAAAATTAAAAGAACCATTAAAAATAATTAATGAAATTAATAAAGATGATCATATAAGAAAAACTATAATTTTATATATTTATAAAGTTATTTATAATAGAAATAAAAAGAAGATTGACATTTTTATAACACCAGAATATATTAAAAAATATAAACTCAAAGAATATAGTGGTTTTGCTCAATTTATCATAAACTCTGAAGAAAATCCATTTACATATAAATATATAAATAAAGCAGAAAATATTAAAAATTATGAACCATTTTATGAAAAGTTAGAAAAAGATAAAAGTGAAAAATTTGAAAAAATAAATATAAATGATTTTAATTTAAAATCTTTAGGAATAGATATTTTTTATTTTTCAACTAGTAATTTAATTTTATCTTGTTTAAAATTTAAAGAATTTAATAAATCTCCTATTTATGTAAATTTCTATGAAAATATATGCAAACCTTTATTTAAATGTCATAATAAAATTAATACAGCAATCCAATTTTTTTATAATCCAAGTAAATTCGAAAAAATAAAAGAAGAATTTAATATTGAATCAGAAAATTTAAATATATTATTATATTCTTATCGTTATTGTTTAAATGAATTATATTCAAGTTCTTCTAATAGTATTTTTGGCTTTTTATATAATAAAAAAACTATAGAAAATATAAACAAATATTTTTATCCAGGAAATGATATAAATAATAATCCAATTTATGAAATATATTCTAAAGTAGTAGAACATTTCGAAAAAAAACCAAATCAAGGATGCTATGTATGTTTATGTCAAAATGGATATTATCATTCAATACCGGGAGGTAGTCCTACTGAAAAACATTTACATATGAAATGTAAAAATTGTGAAGAGCCTATAGGCTCAATGCTCAATGATCGTCGTCATATTGTTCCAGTCAAAAGAGATAAATATTTTAGAATATTTAAAACTAAAGAAGAATGTGAAAAAACAAAAAATAAGGGAGGATTTAAATCTAATTCTATGACAATTGTTGAATTCAAAGAAAAATATATCAAAAAATATTTTATGGCAGAAAAAGGAATTACAAAAGTAAATAAAAATCATTTTCTAAAAAATACAAAAATAATTAGAAATTTAAGTCAAGTTTCTTATAGATTATTAAACTTTATTTTATATTCTCATTTGTTCTTTGCTAGATTATACACAGAAAATAAAAGATTTGATACATTTTTACCAGAAAATATGACATGGATGGAAGTAATTAATGAATGTTGGGAATTATTAAAAATAGAATTGAGTAAACAAGGAATAAGTGTTATAGATATTTTTATGAATTATGTATTTTATGATTTATTTTCAGTATTAAATGAACAAAATAGTATTAATAATTATGAATCACTTATTGATTTAGAAAAAAATCTTGATGAAATTATATTTAAAAAGATAAAAGATTTTAAATCTGATTACAAAAGTTTTGATAAAATAAAAAAATCTAATAAAAATAATAATAATAATTTAATTAATTTATTAGAAGAGAGATATCATGATTATAAAGATACAGAATATCCGTTTTATAATTATTTTTATTATTCAGATTATATAAACGAAGAATATTTATTAGAGAGATTAAAGCATACTGAAAGGAATAAATATCCAGTTTTATTAAGAGTTTTAGAAAATAATATTTCATCTAATAATGATAATCAGTATTCATTAAACTATCTTCAAACATTTAATGAAGTATTAAACTTATTTAATGAAAAATATTCTCATTTAATAACTAGAGAAAAGGCAAATCAAATAATATTAGAAGAGGATGATTTATATAAAAATAAGGAGACAAAAAATTTAATTAATGGATTTATTAAATTTTATAATAATTTAAAATTAAAAAATGAAAATAGAAATTTATTAAAATTATCAGAAAAAAGTCAATTATCTTTATTTTTTATAGATGAAAATACTGATATTGGAAAAAGTTATAAATATATTTACAGAGAATTTATTAAAGAACAAAATAGCCAAATTACAGATTTATTAGACATAAAAATTGAAAAAGGAATATTTGCTCAAAATTGTAAAAAACAAATTAATATTCAAAACTCAAACGAAAATGAAATATTTTTAATTAATTTACCAAAAAGATTTTCTTTTGTAGATGTAGTATTTGATTATTCATATAGAAAGGTGATTGACAATAATGATTTAAATTCTTATAATCAATTTGAAATAAATTTAGAACTTATTGAAGAAAGAATGACTGATATTTTATTAAAAAATAAAAAATTGTTCAATGATAATATTACTAATTTTATATATAAAAATGAGGATTTATTCTTTGATAATACAAATATAATAACTAAATTTAATAGTGAATATATAACCGAAGAAATAAATATAGATGATAAAATAATTTTATATAATTTTTATAATGATAATAAAGAAAATATAAATTTATTTACATCAATTATTGATGACTTTAATAAATTGATTAAAAATTTAAACAATAATAAAGATTTAATAAAAAATGAAAAGTCTACTCATAAACTTATTTCAGAAAAAACTCCAATTTATAAGACTCTTGAATACTTAGAGGAAAATAATAATATTAAAATCATTTTCAATGAAAATAATAAATTATTTACAGTAAATAAATTAACTAATATTTTTGAATATTATATAATTTTAATATTTGAATTAATAAAAAACGAATTAAAAAATTATCAAATTGAAATTGAAAAATATAAAATTGAAGAAATTAATAAACATTTTGAAGGAACTCATATAATTAATAAAGAAGTTTTCCAATCAGCAATTCGTAAATTTATTTCATTATTTTTATTTCAAGAAAATGATAAAGAAAATAGAATTAAGAATAATATTAATAATATCGTCAATTATTTGAATATCCCAGATATATGGGAGCAAAAAGTCTTTAATAAGAAAGAATTTTCTAACGAATTAAATCAAATTAAAAATTTCAAAATCCAAATAAATCAAATATTAACTTTATATGAATTATTAGGGGAAGAAATTGATGATAATTATTTTTCTGATGTTATTATTCAAATAAAAAGAAAAGAAGAAGAAATTAGGAAGAAAGAAGAAGAAATGAAAATGCCAACAAAAGAAGAAATAAGTCAAATAGAGGAACTAAAAGAAGAAAAAATTGTAAAAAATAATGAAGAAGAGAAAGAAATGAGTGATGAAGATGATTATTATAATAGAAACGATGATAGTGATGATAATGACAATCTTGGTAGAGATTAAAATAAGGATGATTTTTCTTAAAGGTTAATTAATTATAATTAATATTTTAATAAACTAAAATAATTAAATATATAAATTATATTTTAAAAAAAGTGAAAAAAATCATAAAAATAATATTGGGGATTGGGGATTGGGGATTGGGGATTGGGGATTGGGGATTGGGGATTGGG
>JAJMZT010024917.1:0-11415 GCA_023807265.1 Metadinium minorum
CCCAATCCCCAATCCCCAATCCCCAATCCCCAATCCCCAATCCCCAATCCCCATTTATTATACAATTATTCAAAATATTTTAAATATACTATTTTATAAAATTAAAATTTTAAAAAAATATTATAAATTAAAAAAATATGTCTTTTAAATTTGAAAAAGATTTGGAAGAAGATTCAGATAATGAATATAAAGGAGATCTTATAGTAAAAAGTCATGGGGGAATCTTCTCAGATAGAATTGCAAATTTAGAAAATTTGCAAGTAATAGAAGATCTCTTAAAATGTCCTATATGCTTAAATTTTTTAAACAATCCATATGAATGTGAATTATGTGGTGGTTTATTTTGTGAAGATTGTATACAAATTTGGTTAAAAACCAAAAAGAAATGCCCTCTTCGTTGCCCAGAATTAAAAATAAAAAGTGCAGATGTAAATTCAAGAAAATTATTAAATAAAATAATTTTAAAATGCCAAAATTATCCAGATTGTGATTTTACAGCAAATTATTGGGATTTATTTATTCATGAAGAAAAATGTATGTTTCAAAAAATTAAATGTCCAAATAAGCCATGTAAATTTAGTGGAAAATATTCTGACTTTCTAAAACATCAATTAATATGCAATTTTGGTAATGTATTATGTGGCTTTTGTAAAGGTTTAATTCCTAGATGTGAATTATCTTGCCACTTTGATAAACATCAAGAAAAAAAAACATTAATAATAAAAAATTGTTCATATTGTGGAAGCAATCAAGATTTAAGGAGATGCTTATGTAATGAAATAATATGTATTAATTGCTTAGAAGATAATAATTTAAATTATCATGAAAAATGTTATATATTTACAACTGGTTCAATTTCTACTAGCAAATTATATAATATAAGTAAAAATCCTTTACCTCTAAATTTTGAATGTAAAATAACATTTATTTCAGTAGGGTGGATTAGGGTTGGAATCACTTTTGAACCAAAAATAACAGAATTAGAAGAAGATACAAATTGTCCACCTTATGATATTTATTGTATATTAGAAGATTTGAAACAATTTTATACTTATAAAAACAAATGGAAATATATTTTTAAAAATAAATATATTGGTTTGGAACAAGGTGATGTTATGATAATGAGATTTAAAAATGGAGAATTAAGATACCTTGTTAATGGGGTTGATTTAGGAAGTGTTATAAAAATACCTTTAATACATCAAAGTGAATTTTATTTGTTTATTCAATGTAGGTCTGAAAAATCTAAAGCTAAAGTTGATTATATTACTGAAATATTTAATTGATGATAATTATTTTTGATACTTGAAATTTGTTAATTATTTTATTTATTTTTATTAAATTTAATAAATTATAATAAAAATCAAGGTAAATATTCCCCTGCGAGTATTTTAGAAAAGTTTAAAAGGGATTTAATCCAATGAATAATAAGAGACTTTAGAATAAATATAGGATATGTAATTTTTGGAATTTTCTTGGGGGCTTATTTAAGGGGACTTGCCTTGAAGTTTAAGGAATTTATTTTAATTAATTTTTCTTTAATATTAAAGAAAAGTCTTCAGATTAGGAATAATTATTGAAACGGAAAAATAATTTCACTTATTTAAATTTAGATACTTTAAATTGATAATTATTTATAATTTCCCTACAGTACAGATAAATTCCCAACCCCATAAAATGTCAAAAAAAAATACCTATCCAAATGTTTTCTTACTCCAGTGGTGAGTTCCTTCTTTCAGAACTTCAAAAAAAAAGCTCGTAAAAGAGGCTTGCTTTGATATTTACAGCTATGATTTATTTACAATATATTAAATATCAAAGGCATAATAAATTTAATTTTGAGTGATTCAACTAAGAATACTCCTTATTATATTTATTTATTATTTAAATTTATTTTTATTTATTGAATTAAAAATATTAAAACTATATAAATATTTATGAAAATAAATACTTATAAACTTTAAGAACATAATAAATCTATAAAGAGTTGAATAAAAAAATTAAAAAAATATATGAATCATTTGAAAAATGTTTTATTACAAATAATTTCAATATATAAATTAATATTTATAATTTATTTTTAAAAAAAATTAATTTCTTATAACTTTAATATATTTTCAAATGTATAAAATATTTAATTTTCAATTATATTTATATAAAAATGCAAAGGAGAGGCAATCTGCCAAGGAAAAGCACCAATATTCAAGATTATGAAATTAAAACATATGGCAGCAATGCAGGTGTTAATCGTTCTCCTAAAATAGCAAGTAAAAATACTTATTACAACAAAGGTTCAATTAGAAGAGATTATCCAAACGATTCCAGTTTTGGTGAAATGGGATATATGGAGCCAGGGGGAGATATTCCTTTATCCCTTCCTCAAAAAAAATTTGGTCAAAATCAAAAATATGGAATGCGCTCCCCATTAAAATACTCAGGAAATAAAGAAAATTCAAATTTAAATACAAATGAAAGATTTGATATACCTTCACAAATAAATTATTCTCAATATAATTATAATCCAATTCCTCTAATGTCAAATTATGATAAAAGAAGAGATAGACTAAGTCGTAGCCCAAAAACAATAAATATAGGGGAAACACCAAAAGAAGTAGAAAATAATGTAAAATCACTAATGAGGAGAAGTCCAAAAGTTTCTAAAAAGGATTTAGTAAAAGAAAAAGAACCAGTTATAGAACGTACATATAATATGATTAGTAATGAAGCAGGGAATATTTTTTTAGATCAACCAATTCATCAAACAAGCTTTGTAAATCAACAAGAAATTATAGATGGTAGGGGTTCTTTTGAGACTAAAGATTTAGAGAATAGAGATATTCCAGTTCGAGAAGCTCATTATCTAATGAATCCAAGAGATTTAACTGGAATAAATGAAAAAATGAGTCCAAGAGCAAATATTGATGGAGATTCTGATTCAAATTCTGAAAAAAATGAAAATGATAATAATATCCAAATTAAAGATTTAAGAGCACAATTAGAGAAAAGACAAAATATACAATTGAGAAATGATGATGGAATGATTGAAGGAACTAAACCTATACAAAACGAATCAGAAAAAATCGAAGATTTGGTAAAAAATCAAGAAAATAAAACTAAAGAATATATAACTGAAGAAGAAGTAAAAAAATTAGTTAAAATGTTTGTTGGTTATGACCCTAAGAAAGATGGAGAGGGAAGACTTATAAATAATAAACAAACTGTGGTTCCTTCTATAAAAGAAGATTTATTTAATGACAGATATAAAGTTTTACAAAAAATGAATAAATTAAGTAATATATTATTATCCAAGAAAAAAAATCAAAATGTTTATGAAGTAAATACCTTAAATAGAAGTTTTGGTGAAGGAAGATCTTTTGATAAAAATACTTTAAACAAAACTACATTGGGTAAAAAAGGAACTTATAGAGGAAAACATAATAAATTTCTTTTTGTATCATTAGCAATGCTATCAGGGAAAGAAAATGTTATGCTAAGAGGGATGAGATTAGAAAAGGGTGGAGTAGTTGATTTAGCTCAGGAAAATGCAAAAAAGAAGAAAAAATTTGTAATAAAGAAATTTAAGGGTAAAAATAGAGGACAAAATATGATAAATCCTAAATATAAAGAAAAAGCAGCAAAAATCGTCCAAGGCTGGTGGAGAGGCCAAAAAGCTAAATATAAAAATATTTTAAGCCAAATTGTTAAAATACAAAGTGTTTGGAGAGGAAAATTTACAAGAAAATATGTTTATGATATTATTTATTTAAGTTATTTGCATCAAAGATTTTTCGATATTATGGAAAAAACATTAGTAAATCATACAAGGCCATTAGTATGGAATGATTTATTTTCAAGGGCCAAATTAGCTAAATCAACAATGAAAAAATTATTAGAAAGAAATGATACTAAATATACTTTACTAAGAATAAAACCATATTTTCATAAATGGAAGATAATTGCCAATTTTTTAAGAAATAGAATTTTAAAAAGCAAAACATTAGTAATTAAAAAAGGAAATGAAGAACAAAAAAGAATAATTTTAAAAAAATATTTAGATAAATGGAATTTAAAGGCAAATTTAGCAAAATATATTGGAAAAACCAAAAAGGCAGAAATAAAACGTCAAAAATTTTTAGGAGCATATGAAATGATAAATGGATTAAAGATTCATACTAAGAAAGTATCTTTAAAACAGGTAAGTGTTCCTATGAAAAATTATTTACAAGATATTTTAAAAAAAAAATTAATGAAAAAAATAATTAATAATAGTACATCTAAATTAATAACTCTGAAAATGAAAAATATATTAAATAAATGGAAAGATGCTGTTAATAGGGAAAAATTTGTTGAATTAAAAACAAATATTTTCTTACAACATATAACACATCTAGATTCAAGAATGGATAGAATAAAATTAAAATATTATTTAGATAAATGGAGAAGGCATGTTCCAAGTGGAAAAAGAGTATTAGATATTCAAGAAGGCTCAAATTTGCTAAAAAAATTCACATTAAGAAATGCTTTTATAGATCCTTTACAAGCTTTGAAAGAAAAATGTGTACAAAAAGATGAGCATAATAAGATGGCTACTTTATTCGTTATTAAAAGGAGAAAAATAAGAGAAAGATTAAGAACAGTTATAAATAAATGGCAAGAAAAAACAATAAAAATAAAATCAAAAAAAAGGAGAAATATTGTTTATAATACTTTATTAAAAAATTTAGTGAAAAATATTGAAAAAAGAATTTTATATAAAAGATTCAATCAATGGAGACAAAGGCCTAAAATTGATATTAATAATGAAATGAGTAAAATAAGAAATATTACTGATATCTTATCAAAAATTTTCAAAAATAATGTCCGTTCAGAAAAATATGACTTTTTAGATAAATTAGAAACAACAAGAGCCGATAGAGCTATTCTTAAAACGACTAAAACAGTCTTTAAAAATTACAAAAAAAAGTCTAGAAGACTATTAAGACATTATTTCTATAAATGGAGAAGCCAAATAAAAAATTCAGAAATTTCAGAATTACAAAACCAATTATTAAAATTTTTATTAATATCAAAAGAAAATAGATTAAATAGATTAAATTTAGCAAAATATACAACAAGATGGAGATTATTCATAAGCGATAAAAAACATTATGATAATATGGAAAAATTAAAAAAAGTATATAAAGCAAGTGATATTTTGGGAAATCTTAAAAATAGGCGTCAAAGAGATTTTATAATAAGATTATATAGAAAAATGGGAAAAGATTATAGACCATTAATATTAGATAAATTAACTCAAAAATTAGAAAAACCAAGATCAACTTTAAGAGAGTGTTTTGAAAGATGGAGAAGAATAAATGAAAAAGAAAAAGCTTTGGAAACTATATCTTCTATGAAAGCTAGATTTATAAATCAAGGCACAAAAAGAATTAATGATAGAACTAAGAGAGATGATTTAATGAAGGCTTTCTTTAGGTGGAGAACCTTATGTAGAAAACCTGAGGAGTATTATCCAAAAATAACAAGAGGGTTTGGTATTTTAACTAAATATAGTAAAAGAAAATTATGCGAGGAACCTTTTGATTTAATTTCTTTTGCTAGAAACTTCGATAGGCATCTCAAAAAAATCATAAAAAATTATGAAAATCAAGAAAAAAGATTATTAAATGGAAAATTAAGAAATTTATTTGGAAGATGGAGAAAGAAAATTGGTGATAAAAATATAAAAAATTTAAAAACTAATTTAATCTATAAAACAAAAAATAATATAGAAAACAATTTAAGAATAAAAACATTAGCAAAGTATTTCACAAGATGGAAATTATATAGAAAAAAAGGACTTGACGTGAATTTTAGTAAAGGAATAAATATTTTAACAAATTTATATAGAAAATCATTTTATGATGATATCGTTGATGCATACTCAAAAAAAGTTGAGCAAATATCAAAATTAAAAGGTGCAAATAATTTAGTAAAAGCCACAAAAAGATATTCAAAAATATTATTAAGAAACGCTTTTATTAAGATGTATAAAGGTGCAATTTCGATAGACCCTAATAGAATGAAAAAAATAAAAACAAGATTAAGAAGAATAATAAAGCATAATGAAGAAGAGCCAAGAGCAAAAGCTTTTCATCGTTGGGTAAATCAAGTAAAATTAATGCAATTTAGGGACAAAGATATGGAAAAAGCAAGAGTAATAATAGGTAATACTTTAAGAAATAATGATAGAATGAATATGAATTATGCTATGAGTAGATGGAAAAAAAAAATTCAACAAATAAGGGAACAATATTTAAAAAGTTTATTAGTAAAACAAATTAAATCTTCTCAAATTGTCAAAGCTAAAATGAACAATCAAGCAAAATTAAGAGCTGCATTATTAAAATGGAGAGCAGCTCTTGCACCCGTAAATTATTTGGACCGAATAAAACAAATTAAAAAAGGATGCAAAATATTTAAAAGAGGCTTAAAAAAAATAGATGAAAGGCAAATATTTGATGGAATTGCAGAATTAGCCAAAGAAAATAGAAAAATATATTTATTAGAAAAAATAATAAATGTGACTAATCCAAATTTAGATAAGCATAGAATGAAAGAATGCATTAATATTTGGATTAATAAATTAGGCGATACCCAAAAAATGAAAAATAAAATGAGTACTTTATTAGAAGATTATTTATATTCAGATAAAGTTCATGATGGTTTAATTACAAATCCTGCAAATAAAATTTTGGATGCTATGCTAAATTATAATAAAATAAAAAAAGAAAAAGCAAAAACTATCAATAATTTTGCAAAAGGTATTTTAATTGCTAAAAATAATTTGAATAAATTAAAATTGACATTAAAAATGAAAAAATTAGTTGAAAAGAAAGAAAAAGATGAAGTTTATATAAAAAGAATGAATTTAAGAAGATTTCACAGAAATGTCCAAAAAATAAAAAATAGGCAAAATGCTAGAATAATACAACGCTTTATAAAAGTAAAATTAAGAAAATATTTCGATAAGAGAAAATTAATATTAAAAGGTGCAAATGAACTAAAATTATATCTCAAAAAAAAATGTTTATATAATATAAAAGATCAAGCAAAAGAAAATTTAACAAATAAAGTCCTTATTACAAGTATAAATAGACAAGAAACTAATAATAAAAATGTTTTATTAAAATTTTTGAATAAATGGAGAAATACAATCCCAGTAATAAAGCAAAATGAAGCAGCTTTAAAATTGCAGAATCTCTTCAGGAATTTCAAAAGTAAACAAATCTTATCAAATTTAGTAAAAAGAGAAGAAAAGCTTATCAATATACATAAAAATTATGAAATTAAAAATAGAAAAATTATATATTCTAATTTACATGATTGGTTAAATAGAGCTATTATGCTAAAAAGTAAACAAAATGCAAGTAGAATACAAAGATATATAAGAAGAAAAATGCTTTTACATGGAATAAAGTTAGCCAAAAATAATTTAAAAAACTTATTTATAAAAGATACAAAACATCAACTCGCTAAAGCTATAGAGCGTTCATCCCGTATTATAGGTGGAAAAGGAGAAGTCGTATATAAAGCTGTTCAAGATATATTATATAAAAATCCTTTTGATAAATTTATTGAAAAACTTAAATTTAGTGCAAAAGTTAATACTTTAAGAGAAATCCAACCTAAAATACATGAAACATTAAAAAATTATTATTTACCAAAATATTTACAAAAATGGAAACATAATACTTATGATCAAACAATAAAATATACAAAAGAAATCCAAAAGTTCTTAAGGAATCAATATAAAAAAAAGCTTATGAAAGATAGAATAAAGAGAGGAAATTTGTTAAAAAAATATGTTGTTAAAAAACAAAAAAATACTTTATATAAGTTACAATTACCTTTCAGCATATGGCATAAAAAAACTATATTAGCTCAAGCCAAAGAAAGTGCAAATATAATTCAAAATAAATTCAGAGCGTATATAACTAAAAAGCATACTGAAGAAATTTTAGCTAAAAATAAACTAAAAAAATTATTCAAATTTAATCAATTAAAAAATATTTTAGATAAAATAAAAGAAGCTGGAAATAATAAAATTCTTAATACTAACAGAAAAAATATTTTAAATATAATTATGAAGAAAAAGGCTTATACTGATGATAAATCTGCACTTAAAAGATATTTTGATAAATGGAGACAATATAATACCTATACTAATAATTGTGTAACTAAGCTTGCAAATGCATTTAGAACTTATCAAGCAAAAAAGAAAAAAAATAGACTAAAAAAAATAAATATAATTCTATCTAAGTATGTTAATAAGCATAATAAATTTGATACAGATCAAATGAGGTCAAAATTGAGAAAATGGAAAAATAAATCAAAATTAATAACATATAATAATAGTTGTATAAAATTACAAAGATTTTTAAGACCAAAATTAGCTAAGATAAGAAATAAAAAATATAAAAAATATTTCTTTGAAAATGCAGAAAAAAAAGTAAAAAAATTATTATTAACTGCAGCTAAATTTAATAAGATAAAAAAAATAATGGAAAAACCAAGTCTAAAAAGATTTAGTAATAATCTCAAATTAATAAGTTTAGAAAATAAGCAAAACCAAAAATTAAAAAATATAATAAATAGTAAAGATTCAAAAACTAGTGAATTATTATTACAAAAATATTTATTAAAATGGTCTGAACTAAATAATAGAATAATAGAAACAGAAAATGATTCAGCTACATTATTGCAAAATGCCTTTAGAGCATATCAAGCAAGAAAATATGCTAAAAATAAATTATTTATAAGAGATATATTAAAAAAAAATATTTTAAAAAAATCAAAAATTAATAGTAATAAAATATATTCATCGTTTAAAAGATGGTTAAATGCAGTAAGGAATTTAACTTTAAATAGAAATGCAATAATTATTCAAACTTTTTGTGAACATATAATGTTTAAAATAAAAAAACAAAAAGAATTATCAAGGAAAATTAGATTAAATAATTTTATAAATAGAATCGCTACTATTAAATATGGAACTAAATATGCTATAGATAAAATAAGAAATAAAAGAGATGAAGTAACATTCATAAGATTTAATAATACTTTAAAAGAAAAAAGATTAAATACTTTAAAAGAAATATTTTCTAAAATTAAATCAAGAGCATTTAATAATAAATTAAAAAGTGCATTATATATTCCTGATGAGTTCCATAGTCGTATTTTGAAAAAAGTATTTTTAAAATGGAAGGAAAATGCAGATAAACTAGCATCAAGAAGAGGTGCAGAATTACTCCAAAAAAATATTAGAATTTATTTATACAAAAAAAAACAAGAAAATAAAAAAAGTATTTTAAAAGATATATTATTAAAGCTATCACAAAAAAATTCAAATATTAAATATAAATATTTCACAAAAATGCATGCACAGGCTGTAAAAAAGATGAAAGAAGCCCAAAAAGTAAAATTAGCAAAATATATAAGAGATAGATTCAAAATTAGTGAAGCAAGAAAAAAATGGATTAATTTAAGTAAAAAATATTCTTTAAGTAATAAAAAAGACGACTTATTTATAGTTATAGATGTAATAAAACAATTTATAGCTATAAATAAAATGAAAGATCCATTTATACATAAAGCAAGAGTGTCAGTAATTCAAATATTTAAAGATAAAATTAAAAAAAATGAAAGAATTGTTATGCTTAAAAAAATGTTACCTGAAAGAAATGATAAAAACGGACATGACACTATTGTAAAATATTTCGGAAGATGGAAATTAAATGCAGAAAAATTAAGAGAAAGACAAAATAAATTTAAAAAAGCTTTAGAAACAATTGAAAAAAGAGACTTAATTCAAAAAGTAAATAGAATTAATGCTGTAATGCTGATGAAAAAATTATTTGATGTTTTGCCCAAAATAAGAGCAAAATTATTTTTAAATAAATTAAAAAATATACAAATAAACCAAAGTAAATTCGAAAAACTAAAAAATAAAGTAAAAGATGCAAAAAATGATTTATTAGACCAACACAAAGTCCAAGTAATGAATAGGTTATATAAAATATATGTTTATCATAAAATAAATAATATGTTTAAAGTTCTTGATAATAATTTAAAACAAAAAATAAAACCATTATATGCAAAGGAATTATTAAAAAAATTATATAAAAATCTTCATAAAAAAGCACAATATAAATATGGAGATCAATTAAAATCTACAAATAAAGCTAAAACTACAAAATTAAATTTTAAAAATAAAATCAAATCAAATAAATCAGAAGATATAATAGAAAATAAAAATGCTCCTATGAAAAAATGTCTTCCTCATTTTATTAAATATATACAACGTAAATTAGATAATAGAAGAAAAAATATAATAGATACTTTAAAAGAACATAATAAGCAATTAAAATTTAAAGAATTAATAAAAAAGTTTGCAAACAAAATAATTTTATCTCCTAAAAAAGAAGTTTTTAACATTATGCATAGAGATGCACTTTATTCAGAATCAAGACCTTTATATCAAATAAAATTATTTAAATTATTTAGAAAAAAATATATACAAGAATTAACATATTCATTAGAGGAGCCAGCTAAATTATATCATTTATATTATTTAGTTAATGTAACAGCTATGCATAAAAAAATTGCTAAGCAAAGATTTTATAGAGAACTTATAAGAAAATGGCGTTTCGCTGCTTTTGCTAAAAAAATGGCAAGAAAAAAATTAGAACTTATGTATAAAAATTTGCATGCATCATATTTACAAATGGCAGATGAATTTTTCGGAGAAGATAGTGTTAATCCCTCTGTAATAAAAGAATTTGAAATGTTTGGTAATAATGTGGGTATGTTCACAGGGGAAAATCCACAAGTTGGAGAAGAAATAAATAAAAAATATTATGCAAATGTTGAAAAAAAATATATTTTTGCAAATGGCCAAGAAGAAGTTGAAAAAATGAAGAAACCAAAAAAGAAAAAAGTTGTTAAAAATAAAAAAGAAGAATTATATGAAATTGAAGAAGAGGAAGAAAGTTATGAACAAAAAAAGCCAAAAAAAGATCCATTTGAAAAATATAAAAAAAAATAAGTTATAATAGTCATTAAAAAAAATTATTAAATATTTTTTAATATTTATTATAAAGATGATTTTTTTAATTATTAAAATTAATAATTATTTAAATTATTTTTATTTTTATTTTTATTAATATTATTTTTAAATATTATTAAAATTTTTCTTAATATAATTGGGGATTGGTGATATGGGAAGAAGAGCTGATGATGATGGTGGAAGAAATCCAGGAAATTTAAAAAATCCATTTGATGGCCAAGGTAAAGGAGGAGAGAGTAATAGACCAATTCCAGGCAAATTAAAAATTCCAAATGAGGGACAAGGAAAACCAGGAGATAAAAATAGAATTC
>JAJMZT010024918.1:0-11335 GCA_023807265.1 Metadinium minorum
ATCTAATATTGCTCTTTTTGCTATTTCACCTTGTCCTTGACCTAAAGAAATATTTATCATATTTACACCTTTTTTTTTAGCAAAATCTCTCAATGCTTTTACAGGATTTGCCCCTGTTGATAATATAAATATTAATGGTGTTGTTTTAAGACTATCTTCAAATGCGGTAGAAACATCAAATGGTGGAGATTGTAAAAATCTATCTGAAAATGATGTTTTTATAAAATATCTTATAGCTTGAATTAATTTTTCTTCTCTTAATTCTTTTACTAATAGTAACCTATTAAAATCAATTGATATTTTTTCTAAACTTTCTGGTAATTCAAATTCTTCAGGCTTTTCAGTTTCTAAAAATTTTTTAAATTTATCTATTTCTTCGGGATTAAAATTAGATAAAATATTTTCTATATCATAAAATGAAACTGCAAATTCTTTAAACGATAACATTTTTTTATATAATTCTAAATCCATCCAATCTTTTATTCCTTTTTTATAATATGGACTTTCTTTTTCATCTACTTTTGGTACAAAATTACCAACTCCTCTTAAGAAAAATTGCCATTCTGAATCTCCTATAGCACCGTCATTTTGTAATTTTGAAGTAACAATTAAAAAGCTATATAATAATTTATCTTTTTCAAAAAGACCTCTAGATATTTTTTCATAAAAACTAATTGTAATATCTTCCATTAAAATTTTTATTCTTTGAACTAACATCTGAGGATTGTTGACTTCTGTCTAATCTTTGATTAAATAGCTTAAGGAAATATTCTAATGAATAATTATACATAGAATCAATATTAGCTAATGAAGCTATAGCAAAATATAGAATAGACCCTCTTACTGAAACAGGACGATAAAATGTACGCTCTTTATTAATTGATTTTGCAGTAATTTCAGCTTTTTCTAATTCCTCTGATATTTTTTTTGATTGAACTTTACTCTCATCTAATTTATTAACTAATATGTCATTATCTAAAATATCATTTCCTGCATCTTTAACTAAATTTAAAATAGATGTTTCTAAATCACTAATCATTTTTTTGGAATTGTTAATAGATAGCATAGTTTGTTCTTTTTGTGCTTCAATTTCAGGTTTTTCGTGTTTAACAACTTCTACTAAAAGTTGATCTTCTAAACCTTTTCTTGTAACTGTAAAGTTAATTAATGTTACTTTAATTGATAATTCTGGTAAATAATGAGGATTAGCCATTTTACTTGTCATAAAAAGTTTAAACCCAATAGTAAATTGAATAGGTTTATCTGAGCCCATTGATAAATAATATCCAGCACCTTGTTTAAATACTTGATTTGCTAAAATTGGCTCTAATGAGCTATCTAATGTTTGCTCTACATTTTCTATTAGACAAGGATAACCATTTTGAATACTATTTTTTAATAAATTAAATAGATTTTTATTGGTTATTTTATAACAATTTATTTTTTCCTTTCTATAAAAGTTTCTTATCCATTTATTTGCCTGCATTTGAGGATCTATGATTAATGGCCATCTTTTTGCTCTTACTGTAATTATTGCATTTTCTATTGATAATTCATCAGCGGGTAAACCTGAATAATTCCAATCTCTTATTTCTAAAGGACTTGATAACATTTCTTGAACACTAAAATCAGGTATATTCTCTGGCCTTAATCTTTCTTCTATTTCTTCTTCACTTAGAGGTTTATATTCTTCTTCTTCTTTTTTTTTCTTTTCTTCTTCTTCTTTTTTCTTTTTTTCTTCCTCCTCTTTTTTCTTCTTTTCTTCTTCTTCTTTTTTCTTTGCTTCTTCTTCCTCTTTTTTTAATGTTTCTTCATTCTTTTCACCATCCTCTTTTTTTTCACTTTCGGCTTTTTGCTTTTCCTCTTCTTCTTTTTTTTTCTTTTCTTCTTCTTCCTTTTTTTTAGCTTCTTCTTCTTCTTTTTTCTTCTTTTCTTCTTCTTCATCTTCCTCTTTTGTAGAATAATAAACTCCAGCTCTTATGACATATTCTTTTATTGATTGTAAAAATTCTTTTCTATATTCCATTGTAAATGGGCCAAAATATGAAACAACGGTACTTGAAATAATAACATTTGCAAGTAAATTCTTTGATTCTTTTGTTAATTCTAATATTTTATCTTTCCAACGAATACCTTCATCTTTTAGACCATCTACTAATTTTCCTGCACGTACCATTTTTATATTTATTGTTTTGATAGAATGTTCTAGATCACTTAATTTTCTTACAGCTTGATCATATTCTTTCTGTAACTTTTTTAATTCTGCCTCTTTTTCATTTAATGATTTTGTTTTATCTTCTAATTTAGCTTCTACTTCATTTAATTCATTAGTTGCTTTTTCTTGTTGATCCATTTTTGGTTTTACATTTCTATATACTTGAACATAACCTAATAATGCTCCTACATATTGTTTTAATCCATCTGCTGCTTTTGATACTCTTGTAAAATCTTTATCTTTTATTGTACTAAATAAATTTGATAATTCCATTAATTTTCTTGGCTCATTTAATTTATTTACCATAACTGATTCATTTTGGCATGTTTCTTTAAATTTTTTTGTATCATTAATTAATATTTTAAAGTCTGAATATTCTCTTCCT
Source organism: Metadinium minorum (assembly GCA_023807265.1). Taxonomy (NCBI): domain Eukaryota; phylum Ciliophora; class Litostomatea; order Entodiniomorphida; family Ophryoscolecidae; genus Metadinium; species Metadinium minorum. The sequence continues at coordinate 2,601 of JAJMZT010024918.1, forward strand.
TTACAATCAAAAGCAAAACATAAATTTTTAGCCAAAGCTAATATATTGTCAGAAGGCTTTTGATAAGATCGTAATTGTTTTAAATCATCTTCATTTAAATTTTGTAAAGCCTCCTTTGCTTTTCTTAAAGTTGGTTCAGCAACAGCCATTTCAGCATCACATTCCTCTTTTATTTTTAAAATTACTTTTCTTTTTTTATCAATTTCATCTTTTTCTCCTGAAATTTTTTCTCTCTCTGCACCTACTATTTTCTTTTTTTCTTCCAAAACAACAATTAGTGCTTCAACATTTTTTTTACCTTCAATTTGCTGTGGTTCTAAAAGAATTAATTCTTCCTTTAAGTTTTTTACAATTTCATTTGCTTCATCTAATTTTTGTATACCTAATTTATAATTTTTAACTTGTTCTGGAATAATTTTTATTTTTTCATTATAAATGTCAATAAATAATTTAATAAATTCTAAATATGAAGTAGGAGTAATATAATAGTACCTTCTTAATTCAGATTCAAATCTCTTTGATAATTCTAAAGCTTTTTTCTGTATATCAACAAAAATAATACTTAATTGTGTTTTGACTCTTTTAATTAAAGGTGCTATAGTATTCATTGGTTGGCCTCTTATAGTTTCACCAATAGTATTTAGATATCTTTCAGCAACACTATTTAATGCATCATCAGGCCAAATGTTAAACCAATCAATTGTGCAACAATTTATAATTGAAGGGAATTGTATACATCTATTCCTAAAAGCCGAACCAACTGGTGAAAAAGATAATACAATATGCAAACTATCTCTTACAGTTTGAACGAAGAATTGATATACTCCGTCTTTTGTTTCTGGATATTTATTTTCTTTAGCTTTATCTTTTAAAGTATTGAATATTACAGCTAACTCATCATCTTTAAAAAGATTGGGCACTTCTCCATTATTTAAAATATTATTAATATCTTCTAAGAAACTTTCTTGAATTATTTGTGTATCGGAAAATAAAAATGCTTGTTTTTTATCACTAACCCCATTTTCTGTAACACCACCGCTCTTTTTTAAAATTTTTCCTATATCTTTCAAAAATGCTTCAGTATTATATCCTTTAACAATTTGCAATGTATTCATTTCTTGTTTTAAGGCGAAAACTACAAGTTTAGTAAGAGATTGCCTTCCCGAGCCACCAAGGCCAATTAATAATGCATTACCCCTAGCTAATGATAAAATACGTGCAATACGACAAAAATGATTTATTGCATCGGTAAAGAATACTAATTTCATTGAACCAGATCTTGTTGCCATATTATAACTTTCTAATTCATCTTCTACTCTTTTATGTAATAATTTCATATCTGTTAACATCTTATAACACTTTTCTTTTAAATCAGAAAAGATCAATTGATTTAAGTTCATTAAGGTTCCTTTTTGCATTCCTAATTTTGTTTCATATAAATTTTTGATCCAATCATCAAATTTAGGAATATCTTCAGCTAATAAACGGTCTCTAAATTGCCTACTAGTTTCATGTATCCATAAAAGAACTAATATTTTTTTATCAACTAATTCATTTAATCCAGCTCTAAGCATACCCTGAATAACTTTACTCATATCTCTAAGATTAAATGTATAATGTGATTTAGATGGGGTAGGCAATAAATTATCTCTAATTTTTTGATACATAGTCAAGGCACTTTCAATTAAAATATCACTTTCTTTTTCTAAATTTTTAGTATTACTTAACCAACTTTGTACAATTGTTTTAAATATAAGGTGCATAGAATCTTTTGATAATTCTGTCATCCAAATCATATTAAAATGTCTGAAAAGACGAGGAGTTACTGGATTTCTTCCTCCTGAAGGAGGTGCACATGCAGCCATTATTATTGTATCTTTGATTGAACGTTTTGTCTTTTTTTCATCATACAACATTCTGTTATCAATTAATTGACGTATAAATTCAATTGGTTGTTGGGAGCCAAAAACGTCTAATTGAGGTAAATTGATATCATCAATAAAATATATAAACTTTTTTCCTGCTGGAGGAGCAAAATTACCATTTTTATAAATAGTTGTTTTTAAAATATCAAATATATTTTTAGAAGTAGTTTTAGCAGAGAAATTTGATGATTTATAAATGAATTTACCACTTTTTTATTTTTTAAATAATCCATAATTACAACACTTTTACCTACACCAGTTTCTCCCATAAATAAGGAGTTATAGCCATTTGATGATAAAAAGTTCATAATTTCCTTATATTTTACAGTATCATTTGTGGGAATTAAAATATTAAAGAATGGAACATTTTCATCATATTTATATGGAGGTCTATCATTATTTTTATCAAAGAATCTATCAAAAGATGCATTACTAATATTTATGCATATATCATAAATATTTGTATTTGTATTACTATCATTAAAATTAACATTACCTGAAAATCTTAATTTAACTTCTCTAGCAAAAGCATTTCTTGACTTATCATCTATATTAGCACCAATAGACCAAATTACTGCAAAGGCAATTAAATAATTACACAGTTCAGTTATATTTGCAGAATCTACTCTTATTATATCAGGCTGATAAAAGCATGAAATTATTTTTAAACAACTTTGAACTAAATTAATGTTAACAGAAGGTATTTTTTCTTTACATTTTTCTCTTACAAATTTGAGAAATCTTGGTAAAATAGTTTCTAATTCCTTACCTAAAGAATCAATTTGTTTAATATATGTTTCACATCTTAATTTAGCACTTGGCTTAGCTAATTCTTCTTCCAAATCTTTAGTTAATTTTAATTTATAATTTAAAACCCAAGAATTAATAACAGGAATAATTCCAACGTGATGAGGTTCCATATAAACCATACCACATCTTGAAACTGTGGCAGGTGAAGCAACTTTTAAATCTTGTACTTCAAAAATTAAATTCATAAATTTTGGAATTCTAATATTTGATGAATCTGGTAAGCATAATTTTCTTGAATCATCTAAGACTGTATTCATATCTTCAATCCATGTAGCGTCTACAGGTCCATCGAAAATTAACCATAATCTTTTGCTTATAGTAGTTTGTGTTTTTTCCTCTTCTTCAGCTTCTCTCATAATCCTTGCTACAATTCCATCTTCCCATGTTTGTGTTATTTCATCTTTTGCCATATATAAATCACTCTTTGGAACTGCTTTTGGATTTAAAATATCTGATTTTATTGGACAATACCAATCATCTGTTGCTGCTAAATCTTTGTTCTTTCCTAATTCTGTTAAAGTTTTCATTAAAACTTTATATATTGAAGTTTTTCCTACTCCTGTTTCACCTACAATCATATTTCCTAGACGTACCATCATTGTATCTAGTAATTGGCCAACTTTTTCTACAAATCCTGGAGTTGATTTTAAATTCTCTTCTTCTACAATTTGTTTTACTTTTTCATTAAAAACTTTATTTTCAATTTTATTTACAACTATTTTAGGGAATAAATCAGTAATTATATCTAAAAATAATTCAATATCTACTTCTAAAAATTTAGGTAAATTTGAATCTTTCATAGCACGAATAAGTACCTCGGCTTCAGGGTCTTTAGGGAATTTTTCTTTTAAATATCCTGCTCTGGTTAAAATAGATTTAATACCTCTTAAACCAAAATCATAATGTTTTTGTTTAGATAATTGCTCACTGCTTAATTTAAATAATTGATGCATTTTAACCGATAACTCTTTAGCTGTTGTAAAACCTTTAGAATATAAAGTAACTTCAGCTACTAAAGCATAATCTGGAATCATCATAGAAACAGGTCTAAATAAAGATTTTAAATTATCAGGTAATTCTGTTCTTCCTGCATAACCTGGATTCATTGTAATAAAAACACCAAATCTTGGTTTTAATTTTATAGTTTTTCCATCAAACTCCATTACCCATTTTTTCTCTCTTAAATGTGTTTGAATTGTTTCAATTTGTTGGGCAATTACAGATAATACTTCAATTTCTATACGATTAAACTCATCAAAACATGCCCATGCACCACATTCAGAAAGACCACAAAACATTCTTGCCATCATTTTATAATCCAATTGATCTGTACAATTAAATACACATACTTTAATTGCCAATGCTTTTGATAAGTCTTTTGTTGTTTCGGTTTTTCCTGTACCAGCGGGGCCGGCAGGTGCTCCTCCAAAATTAATATTTAAAGCAGAAGTCAGTGTTATATAGCATTTATCTGTTAAAGGAGTAATAACCATTCTTTCTGGATTACCTAAATATTCATATCCATATATAAATCTTGAATTTGTTTGTTTAATTACGACTTCCATTCTTTCATCTCCTGTTTGAACATTTATATCTTTTTCCCAATAAAATTTTAAATTTTTTTGCCATTCAAAATCACCTTTTAGTTTTACATCTTTTTTTATCATATCTCTGACAACTTCTCTTGCATGTACATTTATTATAATTAATCTTTCTACTAAACTTTTTTTAAGGGGACCTACTTTTTCTCTAACTAATTGTGATAATTCTATAATTAAAGTTCCCATATAATCTAAAAAATCATTTAATTTTCCACCTTTTGAAATATTATCAATAGCCTCTTCAACAAATATAGCCCACATTATTTGATCATCTGTAATTACACTTTGGCAGGGATATCCAGCATAAATCCATTCTTTTCTTGGCTTTTTAAATTCAGGATATTTTTCTAAGCATAATTTAGTTTTATCATAAACAGTTTCAAACATTGCTGCTTCTAATTCATTTAGCCAACCTTCAATATTTTCTGTAGCAAATAATGTATGACTTAATTTTATAACTTCGTTTTCTTGAGATACTAATTCAATAATTTCATTTGATGATTCTGAAATAAAATTTACATTTTTTATACCATCAAAGCATTTTGATAAATAATCATTAACTAATCTTGGTTGTCTTGTATTAGATAAAATTTTTAATAATTCATCATTTGATAAGAAATAAAATCTTGGAAAAGCCTTTCTTTTTGTTTGCAAATAATCTTCTAAACTTTTTTGTATATGGTCCAAATCTTTATGATATTTAGTTAACATAACTAATAAACCTTCTTGTTTACATCTATTTATAACTATTGGATCATTCCAAGTTCTTCTCATTAATTCTTTAAAGGCTTTATTTACTTTTGAAAAATTTTTACTTGCATCTGGAAGTTGTTTTTTTATATCTTCTGCAGAAAAAATATTTTCTAAATAAATCCATTGTTTTTGTACTAAAAGCCATTCTTCAATGATATTTGAAATACTATTTAATAGATTATCCCACTCTTCCACTTGATCTCTAATATCTGCAACATGCCTAGAAGATAATCCACTGGCAATTAATTGAGAATGCTCATCTAAAGCATTATATATATCTTCAACTGAAGCAATAATATATTTTACTTCATTTTTTGTTTTTGACTGATTTTGAATTACAAATTTAATTTGAGACCAATCGTTAGAAATCTTTTCTAAATCTTTCATTATTTTTTCCTGTGCTATGGCTGCTGCACTAATATTATCTATTTTATCAGCTTCGAAACTTATGGCTGAATTATCAAGAATTGCGCTAAATTTTAAAGAATCAAGAATATCAGAAGAATAAGGAATATTTAATAATTTAAAAAATTCAATCCAATGTCTTTCTTGCATTGATGTTGAGCTTAATACTTGAATTACTGGTGCATTTTTATTCATTGTTGTAGCCAAATTATTTAAAAGTTTAAATACTTCATCTTTATCAGGATCAGGAATTTTAGTTTTTATATTTGTTATATCTATATTATATTGTCTTATTGATTCATCTATTTTAGAGGTTTTCATTTGATTTATTGTTAAATTTTTCCATTTCTCATTATCTTCTTCCAATTTTATCAGAGTTGTCCATAATGAATTTTTTAATTCATATGTTTCTTCCAATTTTTTCCATTCATCCTCAATATCTTCGCTAGGTGGGTATTCTAAAGTTTTTAAATAAGAATTATATTTATCCATTTTTACTTTAAACTCATCTACTTTATCTTTTATTGATATTAATAAAGTTTTTATTCTATTCCTTTCTACACCAACTTCGGCTAATTCTGTATTTGTTGTTACATTATCATTTAATTTCATAATATTTGCTTTATTTTTTTCAATTTCAGTTGAAATATCACTTTTATATCCATCTTTTTTTGAATTTATTTCATTTCTTTGAGCTTTAATTTCTTTTTCAGTTTCAATAAAGGCATTTTTTAGGTTAGTTTCATAATCAGTTAAATCTTTGGCTAAAACTGTATCTATATTAAATTGCTTAATTAAAGAATATATATTTCCCATTTTTGTTACATTTTCTTCTAATTTTTGCATTGTAGGTTGAAAAGCATTAAGTTCTTCAATAAATTTGCAAATTTTTTCAATAGTATTATGCTCAGTGTTAATTTTACCTTTTGCAGTTTCAACAATTTCATCGATTTCTTTTTTAATTTCTCTATATGAATTACCTAAAAAGTCTTCATATATTTTTTTATATTCATCTAAATATTTATTAAAGTCATCTTTAACGCTTTTGGAATCTATTAACATAATATTTGGATTATAATTATCTTTTATAGAATTAGAAACTTTTGTTTTCCATATATTACAATCTTCTATTATTTTTCTTACATCTGCAATAGGTGTATCTTTTTTAACAGTTTTATCTTCTGTGGCAAATTCTTCTTTTTTCTTTTGGAGAGGCTTAAAATCTTCAAAATCGGTTTTACTATTTCCAAATACAAATTCATAATCTTCTTTTAATTTATTCAAAATTAATTCTGTATATTTTTTATAATATTTTGAATTTTCTATAGTATTTCTGAAATTCTTTTTAATTTCTTCATCTAATGTATCATTTGTTTTTAAATTTACTCTTTCTGGATCTATATTATTTTTATCATTTTGGCTTTGAGGGTCAACTAATAAAATTTGTTCATAATTTTTTTTTGAAAAAATTGAAATGAATCTGGGTGCTTCAATAATAGTATCGATCATACCATGGAATAATTCTTTAAATTTAGATGTCATAATTTCTAAGTTTGGAGTTAAAGCTACTTCACCTTCTGCAAATGATAATCTTAAAGTAAAAAATGCTTGATTTAATTTTCTATTCAATAAAGTTTTATTCATTTCTAATAAATTTTGCCTATTTAATTTATAAAGCATTTCTACACACATTAAGTCAGTCATTGTTACATAATCGTCAAAAGCTTTTTCATCTGAAGTAGCCAATTGTATTAATTTTTTCCTTTTAATCTTTTCTTGTCTTAAATTAGACATAGATTTATTTTTTAATTCTTGTAAAGTTTTGGAATTTTCAGTTTCATCAATTTCTCTAACTTCTTTTAATCTAGTTGAGATATTTTTATAAAGTTCTCTTAATGTTTTAAAAACTTCTTCTTCAATAATTTTTTTAAATTTATTTTTAGCATTTTCAAATTCTTTTCTCTGTGTACTTTCAAAATCGGACATTCCCGAAGAAACCCAAGCCGTATCACCTACAATCTTTTGTAATGAAACTTTGCTAATCTTATTTATTTGGCTATTAGCTTGAATCATTTTTTCAACAAAAGCTGGCTTTGTTAAGAATAATTTTTCGCTCAATTCTTTCCTGACAGATTGGAATTTTTTGAAACGATTGAAATTTCTCCACATTGAAAATAATTTAAATGGCAAATATTGTTTAAAATAATTAATTTTTCTCATAATATTAAATAAAGTTGATTGATACATCCAATCTGACAATGTATAAAATTCTGCAACTTGTTCTGGATTTTTGCCTTTATCTTTCCTATTTGGGTCATTTACAGGATAAGCATGGGAGATTCCAGTAGGTGTAATAATAAAATAATCTTTTCCAATTTTTTCTCTTGGAACGACTCGTAGGTCATATGGAGAAAAAATATGTTCTGCTGAGTGATCAACTTTTTCACAGAAGATAAATTTAGTAGGTGTCGTATTTCCATACATTGCAAAGAATTGTACAGCTTTTTCTCCATTTGTAATTTCCTTCATATTTTTTTCTGTTTTTGAGCCTTTTTTTACATAAAGTTCAACTTCCAATTCTTTCATTTCTTCTCTTTGAATTTTAGGGTCAAATATTTTTATAAACTTTTCTTTGATAATTTGCTCATATTTATTTTTTTCTTTTTCATTTGCACTCTCAAGAATTTCATTTTCTTGTTCTAAACTTAAATTTTCTTCTTTATCGTCTTCTTTAATTGGTTTAGTGTCTTTTTGAATAGCAAAAGTTTTTTTTGTAGCTCCAGCAGCATGAGAAATTTTAGTAGCTTCTCTTTTATCTTCGGGCAGGGGATACTGATCTTTTATACTTTCATCATGGGGATATAATGACATAAAATATTCTTTGTGTTCAGGTTTGAAAATGTCTGTTACTTTAAAAACTCCAAATCTTTGTTTTGTTTCAACATCATCTGATAAAAATTTGGAACGATGCTTTCTTTTGTACTCGTCCTTGTATTCAAGGCCGACTACTTTTTTATTGTTCATTTTAATTTATAAATTTTTTTTAAGATATTTAAATAGATTAATAACAGTTATTAATTAATTTATTTATATTATTTTTCTTATTTTAAAAATTTAAATTATTTTTGTTTTTGGTTTATTATTTAATTAAATAATATTTTAATTATAATTATATTAAAATAATTAAATAATCTATTTTTGGGGATTGGGGATTGGGGATTGGGGATTGGGGATTGGGGAT
>JAJMZT010024919.1:0-11212 GCA_023807265.1 Metadinium minorum
CCCAATCCCCAATCCCCAATCCCCAATCCCCAATCCCCAATCCCCATTGAAAGGCTCCTTTTTGAGAATTATTCTAATAAATATGTTTTTAAATAATTATTAAATATTTCATTATATAAAATTAGTTAGTCTTGATTAATAAAAGGGTCATCTTCATTTTTGGATTCTCTTGAGTTATCTATATTAATAAAAAGTTCATCTTCATCTTGGGCTTCAACTGAATTTATTATCAAGGAGTTATCACTTATTGTTTCAGACTCTTCTTCTTTTTGGATTTCTTTTATAATATTTTCAGTAAAATCTGGTTCAATATCTATGTCTAAAGTTTCATATAGTGAAATAATTTGGTTAATTTGAGCATTTATTAATTTTAATTCTTTTAAATTTTTATAAAACTCATCATTATTATATATATCACTAGCCCATAAATCTGGTACATTTAAATAATTTACTAAATTATTACGATTCAATTTTATTTTATTTTCTTGATCTTCTTCTAAAAATAATACTAAAGTTATGAATAATCTAATTGCACAAGCTAAATCTTTTTTACTAATAAGATATTCTTTTTTATAATATTCTTTTAATAATTCTTTTGATTTATGATCTAATTTATTTTGATAATCCTTTAATTCATATTTTACTAATTCAAAAATCAATTTTAAATAATATAAGAAAATTGCTGTTGTTTTATCAATTGTAAGCCCATCATTGTTTTCAAATATTTTTATGAAATTGTTTGAAAAAGTATCCTTTAATTTATAAACAACCTCATATATTTTAGTCTCTTCAGTTATATCAATATCATTTATTTTATTAATTTCTTTTGTTTTTTCTTTATTTTCTTTTCTTTTGAAATTTAAGTATTTAATTAATTCTATAAAATCTTTAATCATATTTTTACATAAATGTGGACTATTTTTGGTATCTTTATAAAAATTATAGATGGCTACTTTATCAAGTAAAATAAGATCTTTTGTATTATATCTTTTATTAAACAAACTAATTAAATTGGTAACTTGATAATCAAATTCTTCATTGATATAAATAAATTCAGATACTTCATCATTTATTAATTTTTTATTTTTCAACAATAATTCTGTAATGTTTTCTTCAATTAAATCATATTTTATTTCATATTCATTATATAATTCATTACTTCTTTTTTCACTATCTAATATTTTTCTATATGAAGAATTAAATAATATGTCACTAAATGAATATTGTTTTGGAAATTTTAATGTAAATATTTCGTTTTCATTTATTTGTTGTATATTAATTTTATTTTTGCAATTTGTATCAAAGATTCCATTTTCAATTTTATTATTTAATAAATTTTCAAGTTTTTCATTTTGTTCTTTGGCAAAATCCTTATAAATATTTTTATAATTAATTCCAAATATATTACCACTATCTAATAGAAAATCACATAAAGGATTGTCAATGCTTAATTTTTTGTCATTAGCTTCTATTTTTTTTATACCATTATAAAAAGCAATAAATTTATCTATTAAATTTTTATTATAATAATATATTTCTTCTTCTTTTATCTCTCTTTTTTCAGCATATTCTCTTGTAATTTTTTTGTAATATGTTTCATTAATTAAATTTAATACTCTATTAAATAAATTAAGATTATCCAAAGAATAATTATTTTTATCTACTTGATTATTTATTGAATCTAAGTAATACTTTAATACTGGATATTTATTTTCATTCATATGATTTAATTTTTCAATTAAATATTTTTCATTTAAATAATCTGAATAATAAAAATATTCATAAAATGGAAGTTCTTCTTTTTTATATTCTAAATTTGTGTAATTTTCTTTTACCAAATTAATAAAATAAGTTTTATCTTCTTTATCCTTCCCTTGAATAAATTCATTAAACTCTTTATATTTATTCAATTTATATTTTTCAATCTTGTTTATATCATTAAAAACATCTATCCCAAAATTATTATAAAGTATTTTATAAATATAAATTCGAATCATTTTATATATTGATTCATCTCTATTAATAGCATTTATTATCTCGAGGGGATCATTAAATTTAGGTTTTTTATCTTCAAATGTTTTAATAAAAGTATGAATATATGATTTTATGTAACCTAAACAATTGAGTTTGCCTATTTCTTTTAACTGGGAATCTAATTTTTGTGGATTAGAAATATAATAATGTAAAACATCATAACAATCTTTTAAAATATCAAGAGGTTCATCTTCTAATTTTATAAAATTTATTTTAATATTTTCCAAATAATTCAATGCATTTTTTTCAAAGAAATATAATAATGTTTCTGATAATACAATATTATTATTTACGGTTTTGTCTAAAATTTTTATTATATCATTTTTTCCATTTAATATTGCTTTAATATTCAATTTGTAATCTTTTTTTATGTAATTTTTCAATAATATTTTTAATATATTATTTGAATTTTTTATCATTTCATTTGATTCTAATAATTTTACAAATAAATTGTAACGATAATCAATATAAGATACTTTTTTAATTTCTTTATAAAGTATATATCTTAATTTATCATAATAATCTTTATTATTTTGCTCTATCATTTCATCTTTTAATATTGAATTATATATTTCTTCAAAATTATTAATTAATTCATCACATAATTTAACTTCATTATTAGAATATTTCTGTATAATCAAAGCATTTTCTCTCAATAGATTATTAATTTCATTTATTTTTTCAATATTACATTTTTTTTTGAATAATTCAATTACTTTTATTAATTCATCAATAATATATATTTCATTTAAAAATATAAACAAGTCATCATTTAAATTTTGTAAAATTCTATTTATATCTGTTATAATATAATAATAATGATTAATATCTATTGCATCATTATTATTATTATTTCTTGATTCACTAAATTTTATTTCATTTGATGTTATAGTATAACATAAACTTGCTAGTAAAATATAATAGCATTCATTGACTTCTTTAGTATGTTCTGGATTTCTTTTTTCATTTGTAATATACTTTATTTTATTTTTATCTATAAATTCTAAAATCTTATTATAAAGTTGATTGCTATCCTTAAAAATAGGCATTGCCTTTTCAAATATTTGGAATATATTTAAAATATAATTAACATTTGACTCTATCCATATAATTTTTGTTAATAAACCATTTATATATTTTTCTTCTTTAAATCTTAATTTTATTAATAATCCTATTATTTTATGATAAATGTCATCTTTATTATAAAAATCATTATTATTTCTATATTTTTGTAAGTAATAAGTGATATAATCATTAAATATTAAATCATGTTGGATTATATTTAATATTTCAGATATAATTTTAATATTAGAAATATATTTTTTTGCATCATCTATTAAAGAATCTTCTACATCATGGTATTGTTTTATTTTCTTAGCATCGAATTTTAGTGCTTCTCTTAATTTTTTTTCGTTATTGAAATAAATGGAAGTAATATTTTTATTTAAATAATTAGAAAAATCATTATAAAAATTATATAATCCAGGAACAATATAATTAAACAAAAATTTAGTGTCAGGCTTTGTTTCATTTTTTTCTTTAGCTATTTCTTCTAAATATTTTATTATTATTTTTTCAACTACTCTCTTATCTATTTCTTTGAAACCGTTTTTTTTTAATGTTATTAAAGTTGTTAATATATTATTATCTTCTAATTTTAGTAATACTTTTTTTACATAAGCATTAAATATATTATTTTTTATATATTCTGTTAAACAATTGGCGATATCAACGGTATATATATTGACCTCTTTATAAAGAAGTTTATCAATAATATCTTTACATTTTGTTTCCAATTTATTATTATCAATTAATGCATATGCTACTTCAATTATTTTTTTCTTAATTATTTCTTCTTCACTCATATAGTTTAGTAATTTAGATATATAATCATAAATAGTATTCTCTTCATAAGATTTGTTACTTAATTCTTTACTTAAAGTATTTTTTAATGTTTTATTAAATTCTTCATTTATTTTCATTTCTTCCTTTTTTTCCTTTAATATATCTTTAATATCTTTTTCCAATAAATCTTTTAATAATATTTTATTATTTCCATTTAAATTATCTATAAATAGTTGATTAATAGATGGATTTATAAAAGGTAACGAATATAATCTTTCAATATTATTTTTGTTATTTTTGTTGAAATTTCTGTTTATATGAATTATAAATATATAATTATAGCCATCATCATTGAAATTATTTAATATGAAATTACTTATAAATTTAATTTTGTTTGAACTAGATTGTTCGAAATTAAAAAATATATAATATTTTTTTTTGTTTTTATTCCTTTCATTTTTAATTTTTATTTTATCTATTACATTTTTTAATATATCTTCACTTCTTATTTCTGAAATCTTAAACCTCATTTCATTATTAATTCCTTTAATCACATTAATTATATTACTAAAAGTATATATAATAGATATTTTATATTTTTTGGATTCTTCATCATTTATATAATCTTCCAAATTATAAAAAATAGGGTTCGAATTATAATATTGTCTAATAATATTATTTTCATGTAAAATGCAAATAATATCTTGGGGCAAAATCTTATATATTTTTTTAATAGCATTTTCTTTTATCTTTTTCTTATCTATTTTATTTTTTTCTTGCTCTTCACCATCTTCTTCATGGCTATTTTTTGATTCTTTGATAAGATAATAAATCAATGCATGAATATTTTCATCATCACAATTAATTAATAAATTTCTAAGTGAATAATTTAAATTTTTATATTTTTTAATTGAAGTTTTTAATTGAATTTCATTTATTAAATCACTAGATATTCTTTTTATATCATTACCTAATAATTTATCCAAAGATAAAATAATTTTTTCAAATTTATTTAAAAATGGTAAATCACATTTATGAGTAAAACTTTTATCAACTAAAATTATAACTCTGAACCTTTCGTTTACTAAAGTTAGCTGTTCATATAAATTTTCAAAATATATTCTAAAGAATTTTTTGTAATTATTTTTTATTATATAATTCATATTATATAAATCGAATAAAAATGGATGAATTTGATTTAAATTTTTTAATATAATTAATTTATCTTCATTTGCATCTTCTTGAATTTTATTTATTATTTTAAATCTATATTCATTATTGTTATCACCTTCAAAAGGACTTCCCTCATATAAGACAATATTTTTAAATGGATTTTGTAATTTAATAGTCTGAAATATTAATGTAGTTAAAGATGGTTTTATTTCAAATAATAAATATCTACTGTTAATATCTCTGATATTATCATTAATACACTTAATTAAATCATAGTCATTGTTTTTTAAGTTATCTATTTTTAAATTACTGTTTGAATCTCTTTTATAGCATTCTAGATTATATAATTTTTTAAACAAAAAAACCGAACTTACTTTAAATATTTTATTTTCTTTATTAAAATCATAATCTTTAAAAATATCTCTAATTAAATCAATATTTTTTTCAGTATCTTTTAATACTAATTTTAAATCGATATCAATTTCATATTCAATACCTCCAAAATTTCTTTCAATATGTTTTATAATTATTTCTACTTTTTCATTGTCCGTAAAATCTCCTGGCTTTAGCTCAATTGCAATCCCCTTAATTAAATTATAAAAATCTCTATTACCATGAAAGTCCTTTCTAATTTTATTTTCTTTTTTCAATAAATCAATAAATTCTTTTGAATTTTTAATCTCTTCAAAATTATAATCTTGTGAACTATCACTTGAAGATTTTTGTTTTCCATTTTCAACATATTGTTTATATACTATTAATTCTTTCATAACTTGTAAAATTCTTTTATACTCAAAATAAGTTTGAGAAATTATTTCAAAAATAATTTCTTTTTTTAATTTATCAGAAATACTTTCTACAATACTTTGTGAAGTCTCAATTAAATCATCTAATTTTTGGTCTAAATCCGGAATGGATAAAACTAACGCTTTATTAATTGCTACTGAATCTAAAGAATAATTACTTATACCAACAAAACTCACTCCTTCTTCTTTGCCTATATAATCAAGTTTTTCATATAATATTTTAAGTGTACTCTGAGCTCTTTCAATTAATCCTAATTCATTAAATAAAATCATAATTATAGGTAAATCTTCTTTTTTCCTTTTTTCTTTTAAACATTTTATTTTTGCTTCTGCATTATCAAATAGTCTTTGCACATCTTCGGGTTGAGTAGTTTCTGAACCTTGGAAATATATTTGAATTACTTGTGGGAATTTTTGGAAAAATTTATTTTTAGAATATTTACCCCTCATTGAATTATATATTAATTGGGCACTAAGACTCTTACTTGTGCCAGGCTTACCTATTATAATAAGGGGGATATTAGTTATTACTGATAAAAATAATAAAAATGTATTTTCTTTTAATAAAGCATTTTTACCTATTCCTTTATCTAATTCAATTTGTCTTATTAAATAATCTTGTTCAATTCTAAGAAAATCACTAAAATAATTTATATTTTCGTTCCTAAATTCAATTTCTTTTTTTAAATCTTCATTTTCTATTTGTTTCATTAAGGTATCTCCTTCTGATTCTCTATTTGAATCATTATTTACTAATTTTAACAATATATCCCTTAATTCAGCTTCAAAATTAAATCTTTTTTGCTTATCTGTTAATCTAATATAATAACATATATAAATAGAGCATATAATACTCCTTAATTTATTATTTTTTTCATTATTAATTTTATATTTTTCGTTTTTTTTAGTTTTAAATTCATATTCATTTTTAATTGTAAAATAATTTTGGAAAAATTCAATACATTTTGAAAATATTTCTATATCCCTTAATGAAACTACTGAAGGGTCAAAAGTACATCTTAAAAAACGAAAACATTGTGAAATTAATTCCCTCGTTATTTCGTGCAAATAATTTTCTTCTTTTGTGAATAATTTTTCTATAATACTATGTATATAATTTTCTTCATCAATTTCACAAAGAGATCCGAAGCTAAAAACATAATATAATAAAGATTGTGGAAGAGGATGAGCTAAATATACTAATTCATAAGTATTATCATCTGCTCTAATTAATCCACAGTTTTCTTTATTTCCTTTTCTTTTTCTATAAGGATTGCAAGCTCCAATTAATCTAATATTATTATTAATTTTTTTTCCGTTATAATTTCTATTAATAAATATTTCTTTTAAAAGTGTTAGATATGAACAAGTATTCATATCATCAAAAAACACCCATAATTCTTTACCTTTTACTTTTAAATCTTCTGCTTCTTTATTTGCTTCTTCCATTCTTTCACATAATTTTTCATTAGTAATTCCAGGATGTATTTTAATTATTTTAAGTGTAGTTTCACCACCATTTAAAATTTGATTTAATTTTGTGATTAATAAAGTTTTGCCACAACCTTTTTCTCCCATCAGAATTACTGGAATATTTGAAATTATTCTATATGCTAATAAAACCATTTTTTTAAAATTATCATTTGTGATTATATAATGATTGTTATTTTCTTCTATAATCGATAACAAAGTTTTTATAGTATAAGGAAGATCTAAAATTTCTTTAAGTCTTTTTAAATAATCTTCTAAAGTTTTATATTCATTCGAATAATATTCAGGAATATATAATTTATCATATTTTAGTTTTTCTTTATTTATAAAAATTAATGGAGATGGAAATGTTATATTAATTAAATCATTTTCATATGCTTCTGATAAAAAATCTATATAATCTTTTTTATCTATTTCTTTGTTTCCAGTTAATAATTGGATAAATCCTCCATTTGTAAAATATTTTGAACAATTTGAAAATTCTTGAATACATTTTTCAGTTTCATCTTTTCCATCATGAGTTAATAATTTTATTTTTGACCTATATTTACCAAATTGTGATATAAAAAGTTTAATAAATATATTTATTTGATGATAAGAATATTTCTGAATATCAATATATTTTATGACAAATTCCTCTATTCCTTCATTTGATTCAATGCCTAATATATTTTTAAAAAGATTTATTATTTTATCTGGATAATTAAATGGTGGCATATTTTCAAAAGAAATATTTTCTCTATTAAATATATTTAATATACTAAATTTTGACAAATAATCTTCAAAGCAATTTGGGATTTCAATATAAATATAAATATCTTTAGGAATATAAATAATATTTTCATTATTAATATAAAATTTAGTAATAAGAAATGAAAAAAAGAATTCATTTATTATAGATAATTCTTCTGATTCTGCTAAATCTAAATGAATAGCTATATTTTTATACTCTTTTTTTATTTCTTTTATTTCATTTAACAATTTTTCTAATTTATTAAAAATCATACTTTTATTTAATACTCCTCCAAATGGAAAATGAAAATACGTTTTATTCTGGTTTTTTATCATTTTTTTTATTTTTTCTGATTTCCCTAAACCACATATATCAGAAGTCATAACCAATATATTTTTAAATCCTATATCTTTAAAATTATCTTTAATTTCCAATTCATTTGTGTCACAAACTTGACATTTAGATAAAATATTCAATTCTAGATCAGTAATGGATCTGATATATCTGATATATTTTTTGATTTCTAGATTTTTATAATGGTAAATAAAAAATATACATGAATCTAAATATTTGCTAGTTGATTTTTTGTCTATATTATTATTTGTTTCTTCATTATATTTATTATTTTTATATGATAATAAATTATCTATATAATTAATCAATATATTTTGTTGAAAGTCAGAAAAAGAATCATTTAATTCTACAACAAATAAAGTATTATGATTACATAAAATTGCTCTATGTAAAAAAGCTTGAATTTCTTCAGAAGTAGTTTCTTTATTGGTGATTAATACATTTTGAGCTATTGGTAATTCTCCTACTTTATCCAAAAATAAATTTATTATTTCTTTTTCCATTGAATTATTCTCACATTTATACAAATATATTCCTTTAAAACCTTGAGATTTTATTTTCATCCTTTCATAATGTTCTTCTAATGTTTTATTATTATTTCTAAATAAATGAAATATATAAGAAGAAATACTATCTAATGAATCTCTGCTATACAAATCATGTTGAGGGATATAATCTTTTACATGCCTTATTACAGCCTTATATCTTTCATCAATAGATTTATTATTATCTGTAATATTGAGAATATATCTTAAAAAAGAATCTATTATAAGATTACCTTCTAAGTGTTTCATCATAATTCTAAATTGTTTTCCATATAAAAACCTCATATGTGGTTTTTCTTTATATATTAAATCTAATTGGGATATATATGTATTTTTAGCATTGAATAAAAAGTCTCTAATTCTTTCAAAATCACATTCTTCTTCTTTTTCTTTTTCTTTTTTTAAATAATATTTTATATTAGGTTCTTCATCTTTTATGCTTATATCTATATGAATATTTATTGGTAGACTACTTCCTTTCTTTCTCAAAATTTTCATATATTCATTAATTGACTCTAGATTAGATAATGTTTTTCTAAAAAATGATAATATTTTCCATTTTGAGCTAATTATTTTATCTACATCATTTTCCTTTTCATTAATAATATATAATATATTTTTTATTTGAATAAATTCTTCTATTATATTTTCTTCCTTTCTCAATAACTCATTATTCTCATTATAATATAATAAATATTCTCTATCTTGTAGAATTATAAATTTTGCATTGCTAAAATAATTAACAACTTTATCATAAATATTATTTGAATTATCATCATATGATAATTCAATAACTGATGAATATATTCTTGAATAATTTTCAAATTGACAAATTGTTTCGAAATCCAATGATTGTATATATTGAAAAATTCTAAAATTATTATTGATTTCCTTCATTTTATAAAGAATAACTGCACATTTTTCAGTATCAATAATATCTTTTATATTAATTGTTTTATCATTTGGTTGTATTTTATCTTTTAATTTAAGAATTTCTTCACTTGTTTTTGAAAATAAAAAATCAATTGCTTCTTTTTTATCATATAAACATGTAAATAATCTATTATAATTTCCAATATTTTGATAATCATATATTCCATTTTTTTCTAATCGATTTAAATCTTCTTTTATATTTTTAAAATCTTCTTCCCATTTATCTACATAATTTATAGGAGGCATTATATTATTCCAATCTTGATTATCTTTTTGAAAATAATTTTCAAAAAAGAATATAATACTATTTATATCCATTTCATATTTTTTACTTTGAAATAATATAGTTAGTTCATCAATTAAATTTCTATTATTTATATTATAAAAATCTTTCATTTTTTCAATGAATTCAAGAGCCTCATTAACATGATAACTTAATTTTTCTTTTATTTTCTTAAAAAGGCTTTTGTATTTATGGTAGAGTTCGCAGATGCTATCATTGTACTTTATATCTTTTCCAATTTCCTCTAATGTATCATAAGCAATTTCAAAATTTTTTCTTTCATCATACCCTTTATTCATATCATATATTATATTAAAAAGTAAAAAATTTTTGACTTTATTAATTCCTTCAGCTAATTCCCTTAAATTTATTGTTTCTTCAATTAATTCTCTAAATCTTCCTATCTTATATTCCTTTATTTTTTTATTTTGATTATTTTTTATTAAGTCAATTATTCTTTTTATTTTATCATGACAAGAATCTTTGAAATATAATATAATATTTTCTTTAATATATTCCAATTTATCTATTTCTATATTTATCGTATCATTAATTTTTCTTAAATAGTTGTATTTTTCTTCAGGTTCAAATATTTCCATTAATAAAGTAATTAAACTTAATCTTTGCTTTATGATAGATGGCTCATTTTTCAAAAATTCTTCAAGCTTTGATTTTATGATATTTCCTTCTATATCTTCGATTATACTCTCTAATAAATTTATTATTTTTTGATAATATTCTTCATCATTATTTTTTATTTTTCCTTTTTCTTTTAATTTATAGAATAATAAAATTTTTAAATTTTTTCTGCTTGAAAAGAATTCATCTTTTGTAAATAAATATTTTTCCATTAATTTTTCTAAAAATTCATTTATCTCTCCTTTTTCTTTACCTTTTTCATTTTTATCTTTTCCTTCCAAACAATCCATTAAATTTAAGATATTATCAATATCATTTTCATTATCCAATTTATTTAAAAATTCATCAAATATATAATTCTTCATCTCATTATAAT
>JAJMZT010024920.1:0-11159 GCA_023807265.1 Metadinium minorum
CCCAATCCCCAATCCCCAATCCCCAATCCCCAATCCCCAATCCCCATGAATATATTTTTTATTAAACTTTTTTCCATTGAAAAATAAAATTTTTAATAACAGATTTTTACTATTTTATTTTTTTAAATTTTATCTTTTCAAGTGAAAAAAATAATATTATCATGCCAAAAAATAAACTACAGTTTATATTAAAATTGATTTTAATATTTTAGTTAAATAATATAGTGAAAACTTCATAATTATCAATTCTAATAATATCAGAACCTATTCCTAAATTTTTATCTCCATAGCTTTCCATTTTTTCTTGAACTTTTAATTGATTATTATTAATTATTAAATCATATATTCCAAAAATAGGACCATCATTAATTCTAGAATTAATTGCATAAGAAGGATTTGAAACTCTTATTTTTATCTCTTTATTTAAATTAAATAAAAATGCTTTATCATCATAGCTTATCAAAGAATTAGCTTTCCAAGAGGCATAAGTAAATCCACCTATGATGTCATTATTTTCAGTTTTTATTATTATTAAAGTATTTTCTATATCTTCTTCTCCACAAATGTCATGAAATGAAAAACTTTCAAAATCATACTCCATCGCAGAAAAAATCAATTTTAATTTTTTTATCTTCAGGCTAGTATTTCTACTTATCCATTTTAATAATAAATCTTTTTTACTTTCATCATTTCCTAAAATGGTTGATTTTATTCTGATATTTTGGGTATTTCCAATTAATTTTTCTTCTATAATATCTAATTTATCTTCTAAACTTGTTCTAATTAAAACTTTATTTTTTAATTCATTATATAACTCTTTTATTGTATTATTTTTTTCTATTATTTCATCTTCAAATATTTGCTTTCTTTTTTCAAATTCTTCAAAAGTTTTATGAAATATTTCTGACAAATTATTTATTTTTGAATTTAAATTAATATTCTCTATTAGGAAATATTGTAAAGTATTATTATTATTTGCTATTGTATTTGTTTTCATTTCATTAATTTCTTTTTCTCTTTCTTCTTTTTCTTTTACTAATTTTGATATATTATTTTTTTTATTCACTATTAAATTATGTTTATTCTTAAATATTGTTTTTTGTTCTTCGTATTTTTTTGATGAAGTATATATAAGAATCAATTCTATTAAAATTATTATAATAAATAGAAGAAAGTAATAATTATTTATATCTGTTTTCTTTGATTTGGATTTATTTTTAATAGGCTTTTCAATTTCTCCTTCCATTAAATAACGTTTATTATTAAAAAAAAATTTATATTTTAATAATAATTCTTGTTATGAATCCAGATGCTCAAAGTAACTCCTCTTAAAGTTTATTAACTCAAATAAAATTTCATAGTGAGTCTAAGCCATTGCAGCTTATTATTAATATTCATATTATTAATATTTATTTTTCTTATTAGATAAATTAAAACATTAACATTTATTAATTTTGTTTTATTACCTTTTTAAAAAAATTTTAAAACCCTTATTTGAATTAATACAATTTGATATTTTTCGATATAATAGTATTCTTATTTAAAAACTATTCTATAATAATAACATAATTAGGAAGAACTTTTACAAGATTTGCACAGAGTTCTTTATCTATTTTTATTTGCAATCCTTTACAATTTGTAAACATGTCATTAAGAGTTTTACATTTTCTAGTATCAAAAGAAGAAAGATCTAAATATTGAAGCCCAGAATAAGAAAACATATTATTCATTTGAGTAACAGAGCTTGTATCAAATCCAGTTAAATCTAAAGAAGTCAAAGATTTACAATAAGAAAACATATTACTCATTGAAGAGAGTTTTTCTGATTTTACTTCTAGAATCTTTAATGAACTTAAATTTGTACAATTATAAAACATTTGAAATATAGTTAAACAACTATGATAATTAAAATTTGAAATATCTATACTAGTTAATGATACACAACTATGAAACATAGAGCTTAAATATTCTGATTTACTTGTATCAAAATTAGATACATCAATTGTTTTTAATGATGTGCATCCAGAAAATAAAGAAGACAAATCTGTGGTTTTTGATGTATTAAATTTAGAGACATCTATACTTGTTAACGATTTACAACCATAAAACATTGCATTCATTCTTTCTACATTTAATGTATCAAATGATGATAAATCTAATTGAGTTAAAGAAAAATCACTATCAAACATTCTATACATATTTTTTACTTTATTTGTCATAAATTTTGGAGAAAATATTAATGTCTTTAAATCTTTACAATTTCGAAACATTTCAGACATATCAGTAACAGATGAAGTATTAAAATTAGATAAATCTAAAGATATTAATTTTAGGCAACCAGAAAACATTTTAGACATATCTGTTACTAAATTTGTTGATAATTTTTGGATTTTTATTGATTCTAAATTCTCTAATGATTCAAAAGTACTTTTTAATGTTTTTAATTTTGGTGTATGAAAATTAGATAAATCTAAACTTTTTAATTTCTTACATTGAACAAAAGTATAAGCCATATCTACAACTTCATTTCCTTCAAAATTAGGTATATTTAAATATTCCATAGACATACAATTTTGAAACATATAAGCCATATTTTTAGCTTCTTTTGTATAAAAAGAAGATAAATCTAAACTTGTTAATTGATGACAATAAGTAAACATATTTTTAAAATTTGTAACTTTATTAGTATCAAAATTAGATAAATCTAATGAAGTTAATTTGTAACAATCTTGAAACATGGCCTCCATATCTTCAACATTATTTGTATCAAAATTTTGAATATTAATATTATTCAAATTTTGGCATTTTTGAAACATAAAAGACATATCCATAACATTGTTTGTTTTAAAATTTGTTATTTCTAAACTTCTTAATTCTCTTAAATTTTGAAACATTTGATACATATCTTTTACATTATTTGTATTAAATTTTTGAATATTTAAAGTTTCTAAATTTCTACATTCATTAAACATACTTCCCATATCTTCAACATTTTTTGTATCGAAATGATTTAAGTCTAAACTAATTAAAGATGAACATTGAGAAAACATTGCATACATACCTTTAACATTATGAGTTTTAAAATTACTTATATCTAAACTTGATAAATCTTCACAATTTGAAAATATAGATTCCATATCTGTAACTTTACTTGTATCAAAATTGCTTAGATCTAAAGCTCTTAAGCCAGAACCTTGAAACATACCAGACATATCTTCGACATTACTTGTATCAAATTTAGAAAAATCTAAACTTCTTAAAAATATACATTCTTTAAACATATTTTTCATACTTTTAACATTTTTTGTGTTAAAGTTTGAAATGTCTAATAAATTTATACCTTTTAATGAGCAAAACATATGACTCATATCTTCGACTTGACTCGTGTTAAAGCTTGTGACTTTTAATTCTTTTATTTTACTGGAATAATCGAACATATAGCTCATATCTTTTACATTACTTGTTTTGAAATTGGATATATCAATTGAAGTAAGTGCAATACAATTTTGAAACATCTTTCCCATATTGGTTACTTTACTTGTATCAAATTTAGAAATTTCTAAAATAGTTATTGAAGAGCAAAAAGAAAACATTCTAGACATATCAACTACTTCTTTTGTATTAAAATTTTTAACATTTATTTCTTTTAATTTACTACATTGAGAAAATAATCCAGACATATTTTTAACATGTTCAGTATTAAAATTTGAAATATCTACACTTGTCAAAGAAGAGCATGCCATAAACATATCAGACATATCAATAACATTTTTTGTATTAAAATAAGAAATCATTAAACTACTTAATCCTATACAATCAGTAAACATTCCTGACATATTTTTAACATTTTCAGTATTAAAATTAGAGGTATCTATTGATTGTAGTCCAGTACAATAATAAAACATATTTGACATATCTGTAACTTTTGTAGTATCAAACTTGAATCTATTTATATTTATTTCTAATAAAGAGTGAGAAAAACTAAACATATTTGACATATCTAATACATTATTTGTTTCAAATTGAGATATATTTAATTTTTGTAATGAGGAGCAATAATTAAACATAAAAGACATATTTAATACATTATTTGTCTTAAAATTGTTTAAATTTAATTCTTTAATTAGACAAGAATTATCAAACATATGTGACATATCTTTTACAGATTGTGTATCAAAATTTGAAATGTCTAATTCAGATAAAAATAAACAATTTTTAAACATATAAGACATATCAACAACATTTTTTGTATTAAAATTATTTAAATTTAATATGTATAATCCTTCACATGAATCAAACATATGAGACATATCTATTACATTAGAAGTATCTAATTTGGAAATATCTAAATAATTTAATGAGACACTATTATAAAATAAATGTGACATATTTTTGACATTACTTGTAACCAAAGATGATAAATCTAAACTAATTAAATTGGTTGAAGCAAACATATATGAAATATCTTCAATACTTTTTAAATTTGAATAAGGAAAATTTATTGATGATATATGAGTATTAAAAAATAATTTATTCATCGATTTTATTTCATCAATATCAAAGTCTTTTATTTTGAATATATTTAGATTAATACAATTTTCAAAAGTAGAAATCATGGAATTTATGTTAACTTTTTGAGAATTATTTGTAATCATATTTACAGCTATTAAATCAGATACATCTTTAAACATATAATCTAAATTAATATTTTTATCATATAATATATAATCAATATTATGCTCTCCTGATTTTTCAAATTTATAATCTTTTGCATATTTGACAATTGTTCCATCTATTTCAATATCAAAATCGAAATTTTTTGAAAATTCTTTTCCTAATAAAGTAGTAGTATTTAAATTTTTTATATCATATACACAATTAATTCTACCACTTTCAGAACCTTTTTTATGTGTACCATCTCTTGATGATAATATAATAACTATAATTATTATTAATAAGATTATTAATAAAAGTGAAGATATTGCGATAATTAATAATTTTTTATTTTTTTGAAAAAAAGATTGCTTTTCTAAAGTTATTGATGAGTTAAAATCATTAATAAGCATATTTTCATCAGGCTCCATTAGAAGTAAATATTTATTAAATAATTAATAAAAATAATTATAAGTAATTTGGTGATTATAATAAATTTAATAAAAATATTTGGATAATAATATTGCGATTAGTTTTACTCAATTTATATTATTTTTCCAAACAATTTTTATCATTTTATAATATAAAAATGAATCAAAATAATTTTCTTATTTAATCATTTGATATTGCTTTTTTATATTATTAATTAGGCTAGTATAAATAGAAAAATTTTAAATAAAAAAAATTTAAAATTCATAAATATTTTTTATTTTTTTTTTGGATTTTTAACTAATTGAGCGGGTGTAGTATACAAAGACAAACTTTTAAATTGTATTTTTTTATTAAAATTAAGTTGATTCAATTTACCAATATTTGCTTTAACTAAAATAGTTCTAGGATGATTAATTCCAAATAATTTTTTGTAAATTTCATATGCTAATTGAAAATATCCATTAGCAGGTATATAACTTTCCATACAATAAGCTACAACTCCTAAATTATTATATATTGTAGCTGTATCAATTGTATCTCCCCCAATTGTTTCTTCTCTAATTATTTTTGCCTTTAAAAATGCTCTTAAAGCCCATTCAAATTCTTGTAATTTTAAAAACAATTCACCTAAAAAACAAAAAGGTAATGCTTTATCTGGATTTGCATTTATAAATTTTTCACTTATATGGAAAGCTTCAAAGTAATATTTAATTGAAACTAAATCATAATTTAAATTTTCATATAAAGACCCAAATGTTAAATTAAAAAATAATTCAGTTTGCCAATTGATTTTATTAATATCTTTTGGTAAAAATTCTTGAGCTTTTTCTAATCTTTTTATTGCTGTTTCATACTCGCCTTTTATTTTATCTTCTAAACATTCTACTATTAATTCCATACATTTTTGTGGGCATGAATTTGGTAATGCTAATATTTCTTTTATATGTGTTGGGTACACTTTTGAATTTGGCAATATTTCTTTAATTGTTTTTTTTAATAATCTATTCGTTAATATATTTTTTTTTTCTTTTCCAAAATATTTTGTAAATTCTTCTGACTCCGTCATTATTTCTCCCATTTTAGTATCATAGGGATTTACATCTTTTTTTTTTGGGTCTTTTTTTGGTTTTTTAGCCTTTGCTAAAATTTGAGCTTCTTTTCTAGCTATTTGCCTTTCTCTTTCTTCTTCTATTTCATTATATAATTTTTCTGTTGGGAATAATGGAAATTTTTCCAAATTTATATTTGTATATATTTTTTCATTTTGAGAAGTATAATTATTTGAAAATAATAAAACATAATCATCTGGAGGGGGCAGAATCTTGTCAATAGTTGTAAAAAATTCATTTAATAAATCTATATCTTCTTTAGTATAATTATTCTTTGTTTTAGCATTATTTAATTTTTCACTTTCTGGTAAAGTTTCATCATGTTCTTCTTCTTGTTTTTCTTGTTCAATTTTTTCTTCTATTAAATCTGCATCATCTCTTTTTAGATTTAAAATCTTTTCAAAAAAAAAAGTTATTTTTTCTTTTTTTTCAGCATCTTTGGTAGATTGTAAATTTAATGATAATAAACTCATCAATAATAAAATTGAACTATATGAAAAATTTAATTCTCTTGTTGAAACTAAATTATTTTCGAAAAAATCATTTATTTGATTTTCACTCATTGGATGGTCAAATACTGCAGCAAAATCGGCCTTTATCCCTTCATATTTTAAATCAAATTTGGTAAAAACTTGGACAAAATTCATTAATTCTTCACCTTTAAAAATCGAAGATAGATGACTTTCAAGAAAAAAAGGATTAAATGATACCATATTCATATATAATATATTTTTGTCCTTATGCTTTACTGCATATTTTGTAAAAATGTCTTCGTTGAAAGCATACATATATTTACTAATTTGATCAATTGTTTCATAATCTAAAATGTCGTCTAATAATTCATTTTTTACATTTGGAATACAAAATTTAAAATACTTTTTTCCACTTTCATAATCTTCCAACATTATACGTATTAAATTATCACCTTCAGCAATTACCCTTCTATTATCTGAGATATCATTTATGGTATCTATAGTTATATCATTAACTTCAGATTCTTCATCAAATTTAGGTTTCGTTTGAACTTCATATATATAAAAAATTAAAATTAAAAATTGTCTAAATGAAATTTCCTTAGATTCATCTGGAGATAATTGATGCAAGAATTCATTAAGGTGAAGAATATTATATCCGCAAGTATCTATTATATTATAATCAAAAAAAATTTGGAGAATTGATTTTTTTGTTAATGATTTAATTTCTGGATTGCCTTTCTTTTCTCTGTATACATAAGAATTGAAGATTTTTGTTAGAGTTTGTAATAGATATTATATCTTCTTCGGTGGAAAGTCAACCTTCATAATATTCATATGTTTTTTAAAATCTAAAAGTCATATTAATGACCCCTTCTAAATAAAATTTATCATTTTCAAAATAGTTGTTGATTCACCCTTTTTCATTTAAAATTTTTAAAGAGGTTTTTGATTTTTGATTATAAAAATTTTTTTTTACAAGAATCAACCTTGCATAATATCTATTTCTCAATAAGTTCAACAATCTTCTCCACAAAACGATGCGCTGGTTCCTCCAGACTTTTTGCTTCATCTTCCGTAACATCGTACGCGCAATTGTAGTCCGCTTTCTGCCGGAGTTGGAATAATCGGGCAAGCAAACTGCCGTATTCCAAAGAGACGATGCCCGTTTTCACGAAATGCTGGCTGAACTGCGAAATCATTCCGGAATGGGTGCGGACGGATATACCTTTTTGCAAAAACAACGCTTGCACAATGTGGAAGCAAGCATAATAGTAACGGTTGACGGCCAAATCACTGTGGCCTAACGTCATCATCTCTTCTGATTGCCGGATAAAGTGATGCGATTTCTCAACCTGCCGGTTAATTAACAATTGTTTCTCCTCCTGATTCATGACAATAGGTTTACAGCATCATGTTGGACGTTTTCATAAAATGGCGTTGCCTGATATGATTCCCATTCTTTTTCCGTATAAAGGATAGGATTGATTTCCTCGCCCAATTCGCATCCAAGCAGCACAAAAGGATAGCTCACGGTGTCGTAATCGGCTTGGGTAAGCGTGTCTTTCCGCAAGATGAGCAGAACATCCCAGTCGGAATGGCGATGCGCTGTCCCACGGGCGCGCGACCCGTACAGCCACGCCGCGCCCCCTGTGGGAACCACCGATAGGGCAAGATGTTTTATGTCAGACAAAACGTTTTTCATATCCATATAAATTCAACCCCGCAAAATTACAAAATAATCCGATATGAAAAACCGGGCGCCGACCGCAATCGGTCAACGCCCGGTTTGGGTAATAGTAGAGACGCGGCGCGCCGCGTCTCTACAGGGGATTACAGAAGGTGAATAGCCACGGTGAGACCGGCCATCACGATGCTGACCATGCTCATCAGCTTGATGAGGATGTTCAGGGACGGACCGGAGGTGTCCTTGAAGGGATCGCCCACGGTGTCGCCCACCACGGTAGCCTTGTGGAGGGGGCCACATCATTTACAATATGTATGTGGAAAAGCCAAACTACTTTCAGGCCGGTTTGTTCGGTGTGGTGGGTGGATCGGCTCATATCGATTCTTTGGTGATGGTCAACCCTGTTGTAAAGTCCAGAGGTATGATGGGTTCGATTGTTGGGTTTGCGGACGGCTCATCCACGCCGACCATCAGCAACTGCTTGGTAATTAATACGCGTATTGAAGGTTCCACATCCAGTGGCAGCAACAATATTGGCGGTATCATAGGCGCAACCTGGAAGAATGGTAATAGCGGCTATGTGACGACTGTGACCAATTGTGGCGTTACGGGTAGCATTAAGGGCTATTATGTTGGCGGTATTGGCGGAAGTAGCGGGGTGGCAAACTCTTTTGCGATGGGTGCGGTTCGTGGCGATGAATATGTGGGTGGCCTTGTGGGTAACGGAACGGCTCAATATTCATATGCGGCAAATGTCGTTCAGGGAAATAGCCACGTTGGTGGACTTGTCGGAAGTGCATCCGATGGCTGATGGCGAGACCTATGCACAGATTAGTTCGGATGGCAAGCGTATTGTGACTTATTCGTTCAAGACAGGAAAACAGGTGGGTGTGCTCTTTGATGCCACTACGGCAAGAGGTGCACAAATCGGTCGTTTGCAAGGCTATATCGTGAGTCCCGATGGTCGTAGGTTGTTGATTCAGACGAACACCAAACCTATCTATCGTCGTTCGTTTACGGCGGAGTATTATATCTTTATGATCCAGAACAATAAGCTGGAGCCCCTTAGCGATGGAGGTCCTCAGCAGACGCCAGTCTTCTCGCCTGATGGCAATCAGATAGCATTCGTACGCGATAATAACATTCATTTGGTGAAGTTGCTTTACGACAATGCTGAGAGTCAGGTGACGAAGGATGGCAAGCGCAACGAAATCATCAACGGTATTCCTGATTGGGTGTATGAAGAGGAGTTCTCCACGAATTCTTCGATGGTGTTCTCGGCCGACTCCAAGCAGATCATCTGGATTCGCTACGACGAGACCGATGTGCCGCAGTATTCTATGCAGTTGTTTAAGGGTATGTATCCGGAAAAACCGGAATATTTGGAATATCCGGGATTCTATACTTATAAGTATCCTATTCCAGGCAAGCAGAACTCGAAGGTGAAGGTGTTCTCGTATGACATCAAGAGTCATCAGACGCGTACCATCGATCTGCCTTTGGAGGCTGACGGCTATATTCCCCGTATCAAGATGACGAACGATCCAGAGCGCATCATGATCTTCACGCTGAATCGTCATCAGGATGATCTGAAGATCTATATGGCCAATCCGCTCTCGACGGTGGCGAAACTTATCATTGAGGATAAGGTTGACAAATATGTGAAGGAAGAGACGTTCGAGGATGTGCAGATCAGCGACAAATATATACTGTTGCCCAGTGAGCGCGACGGGTATAATCATCTCTATCTCTATAATCACAATGGTCAGCTGTTGCGCCAGATTGTCAACGACCAATATGTGGTAAAGAGCGTCTATGGTGTGGATGATGCAACGGGCGATGTCTACTTTGCGGCCAATCCTACGGGTGCTACCGAACAGCAGGTGATGGTGGCACACCAAAATGGTAAGATCGAGACACTCTCGCAGAAGGCTGGTGTCAACAATGCCATCTTCAGTACGAACTTCAAATACTTCATCAATATCTGGAGCGATCTTGATAATCCCTTGCAGTACACGATTTGCCAGAACAATGGCAAACTGCTGCAGACGCTCATTGACAACCACGAACTCAAGAACAAACTCTCGAAGTTTGACCTGGGTAAGAAAGAACTTTTCCAGTTTAAAACCTCTGAGGGTGTGACGCTGAATGGCTGGATGGTGAAGCCCGCAGATTTCAATCCCTCGAAGCAATATCCTGTGATTATGTATCAGTATGGTGGTCCTGGCAATCAGCAGGTGCTGAATCAGTGGGGTATCGGTATGAGTGGCAATGGTGCCATTCTGGTGAACCACGAAAGCAAGCGCTTCTGCAACGAGATGGATACGCGCGATGTCGTGTCGGCAGCTATCCTCGCGCAGACGTATGGCGACGCTTTTCTCATCTTCGACCAAGGTGTAAGAGAGTCGTTGGCCTCCATCGAGACCTATGCCAACCAGCATCTGCTCCAGGTGGGGAATACCGTTGCGGAATTAGCCAACGTGATAGACATCCCTGCTGCTGATCTTGAAGCCACGCTGGACCGCTATAACGCCCAACAGAAAGCGGGTGTGGATGAGGACTTCGGGCGCAGCGCTGCACAGATGACGGCCGCATTGGAGACGGCTCCGTACTATGCTGTCTGTGTCACGCCTGCCATCCACCACACGATGGGCGGTCTGAGCGTGAATACCAATACGCAGGTGCTGAAGGCCGACGGCACACCGATCCCAAGACTCTATGCTGCTGGTGAGGTGACGGGAGGTCTGCATGGTGCCAACCGCTTGGGCGGTAATGGCGTCGCTGACATTGTGGTCAATGGTAGGT
>JAJMZT010024921.1:0-11095 GCA_023807265.1 Metadinium minorum
ATAATAACTAAAAGCCTTTAAATCAATAATAAAATTGGGCACGAATATCTGTTCTACTTGATAGACCCCTGATAAAGTTATTATTTAATAAAAAAAACTAATCATAAATTAAATAGGAAATATTATAAATATAATATATTATGACATTTCCCCCCTTTTTGGAATAATATTTTTTCCAAATAAAGGCCTGGAAAAAGTATTTATTAATTTATTTTCATCTATAGGAATAAAATGATTTAAATTCAAAATAAAATTTTTATTGTTATGGTTTTCACTTTCATCATCTTTGTCATTTTCATAAAATTGATTTTCATTTAAACTTTTATTTAAAGTATTTTTAGTAAAAGGTGAATTTACTATATTTATTTCATTATCTAATAGTTGTTTTTGTTTATTAGTAAATGAAAATGCACTAACTTTTTTATTTAAAGACATACTATTTTCTTCTTCATTACCTTTATTGTTATAATTTTTGTTTTTGGATTTAGGCCTAAAACTAAACTTTTGTTCAAGGCCTTTATCATTAAAAGTTTTTTTATATAAATCATAGTAATTTTCGTTTGATTCTGTAAGTTTTCTTATTGGTTCATTCCTATTATAATTCCTTCTTTCACTAAATCTAAATTTTTTTTTGGTTTTTATAAAGTCATTCTCTTTTTTCTCTTCTTTTTTTTCTTTTTGAATATCTTTGGCTAAATTTTTTGTTGTCATTTCAGATAATAAAGCTTTATATTGATTATTTTTAATTAATTTTTTTACTGTACTTTTTTTAAATGATTCATTATCTAAAGTACTTAAAGGCATTAGATCAACTATATTAAGATTTAAATTTTGTTTATTAGTATTATTTTTAATTTCTTTAAAATGAGCTTTTTCAAAATTTAAATTAATATTATTATCTTGCCTTATATTTTTTTCATTATTTATTTTATTTAAAGTTTTATTTTTATCATGAACTTCAGTTTTTGTTCTTATTAATTTATTTTTTTTGTTGTTTTTTCTAAATATTTTTGGACTTTTATTAATAACATTTTTAAATTTATTTGAAAAAATTAAAGTTTCTGAAGAATTTAAATTATCCTTATTGTTATTATTATCATTTATTAATGTATATGCTGATAATTCTTTATTTAGTGGAGAATATCTTTCGGAAGATAATATATACTCTTTATCATAGTAAAATTCATTATTAGCTGATCTGGATAAATCTAAAATTATATCAATTTTAACTGGGCTAATATTTTTTTTAAAATTAATAGCCTTATCTTTGATTCTTCCTTTATCTTTATCCTTATCTCCACTTTTTAATTCAGATTTTTTTTCTTTCTTTTGCTTTAAATTACTTTTTGATAGAGTACTATTGCTGTTATATAATTTATTATTATCTTTGGACAAATTAAATGTTTTATTATTATCCTTTTTATAAATATTATTATTTGTATTAATATTATTATCTTTATTATTTTCTTTGTTAATTCTATTTTCTTTATTATATTTATTATTGTTTGTATTATTTGTAAATAATAACTTGAAGTTTTTTTGTTCTTTTATTTTTTCTTTGGGTATTTTCCCTTTAGTATTAAATATTAGTTCTTTATTTTTATTTATTTTTGTTTTTACTTTTTCTTTATTTTCTTTATTATTAATATTGTTAAAAGATTTGTTATCTATTGTATTTTTATTTAATTTATCATTTATGTTGTTATTTATTTTTTTATCAGATAATTTTTTTTCAATTGAATTTTGTTTTTTATTTGATGTTTGCATTTTATTTATAGGTATTTTTTTAAATTCATCAATTTCTGATAATAATTTCTTTTTTGTATTCCCTAATTCAGAAATAATATTTTTTGAACTTATTGAAGAAATGGCTGACTCTTTCAAATTTTTTTTATGAATTATAGAGCTAAAGCTACTCTCACTTTTTCTTTCTTTAGAATTATTTTTATTTATTATTGTTAAAAACCTATTTTTGTATATAGTTTCTTCCTTTTCTTTCTTTTCAATTGCATTATTTACTTGTTTATTTTCAAAAGAAAAATCCATTAAATTTAATTTTTCTTTAATATATGTTTTTCTTTTGTTATAATCAATGAATTTTAAATTATCAGACTTAATGTTGTTTTCAAATCTATTTTTATTATTATTTTTATCTTTCCCTTTATTATTAGAATTACTAAGAATTATTTTTTCTTGTTTATTTTTATATTTTCTATTTGAAATAAATGGATTTATATTATAATCTTTATTATTTGTATATAAATTATTTTCTATATTTTCTTCTGAATTTTTATTATATTTTGATTTTAAATTAATTTTTTTATTATTTATTTCCCTGTTTATTAATTTTTTTTTATCGGATAAAATTACTGAAGAATCTATATTATTATTAATTTTTATTTTTGTATTTGAATGTGTTTCATTACTATCCATAGAATATTTTTTTGGAGAAATAATATTTTTTTGATTTTTATTTGTAAATTTTTGGTTTTGTTTAGATTCTAGAATTGGTTTTTTTACTCTTTTAAATACTGTTATTTCAGTTTTTTGTTTTTGTAATTTTTTAATTTTTGAATTTTTTTGCATTATTTTATTTTTGTTTTTAATGTTTTCTCTTTTTGTTATTGTTTCCATTTTTTAACTGAAGTTTTCAGTTCAATATAATTAATTTATAATTTAAATATATATTATATAATTTATTTAATTTTTTTCTATATACTTAATTCGTATTATTTATTATTCTTATAAAATAATAATAATATATAATTAGATTAAATTCCAAAAAATAATTAATTTAAAACCAATAAAATGTCAGAAGATAAAAATACAAATCAAATTATATCAAATTCCGAAATATCTCAACAAGCTCAAACAAATGTTGAAACTCCAGACTTTTTAAATTCAGAGTTTTTCAAATCTTTTGAGCAGCCTAAAAAATTACCCGAAAAAAAAGCAAAAATTTCAAATCTTATTACATTTCTTAAAGAAAATAATAAATATTTAGAATCGTTAAAAGATAAACAAAAATTAGTGTCCTTATTTGATATAATTATAACTAATTTAATAGAAAATAATAATAATTTTGTTATAACTCAAATTGGATTAATAGAAATTTTATCTGAACAAATAATGAATTCAGACAATTTTGAAATTAAAAATGAATTGACAAATTTTTATAAAAAAGCTTTGCCTAAATTATTTGATAAATTTTATTTACAAAATTCAAAAATAAACCAAAATTTAATAATGCTTTTTGATAATTCAATAAAAAGACAAATTTTAACCTTAAAAGAATATTATCCTTTTATTGAAAATATAAGTATAGAAGAAGATGATGAATATAAAATAAATCTTTTAAATTTTTTATACGAACAAATTAATAAAGATGAAAATATCTTTATTAATGATTTACCAACAAATATAATCGAAGCAATTAAAAAGCTAGAAAATGATGAAGAAAATGAAAATTTAAATGAAATTTCCAAAAAAATTATGCAAATTTTAAATTCTAGAAATAAAAAAGATAATATTAATAGTGATAATAATAATAATGATTTATTAAATATTCCTACTACCCCATTAAGCCAACAAGATAGTAAATTGGCCTTTAGTTCTTTTATTAAAAAAATTTCAAAGGCAGTAAAACAAGAAAATTTAAACAAAAAATTGAATAATGTAAATAATTTAAAAATATTAGAAAATACAGATATTGATAATAATGCAAATATTATTAATACTGAAAATAAAGACGAAGTATTTACAAATGCAATAATAAAACAATATTCATCTAAATTTGATGATAATGGCGATTTAACTGGTAATAATAAGCAAAACAATAATGAAACAAAATATATTGAAGAAAATAATCAAGCATTAAATTATAATGAAGGGATGGAGAATAATTTTTTAAATGCAAATAATAATCAAAATATAAATTTAAATATACCTGATGACAATAATATTAAAATCCCAGAAGGAAATCATATGATAAAAAAAGAAGATAATATTAATACTAATAATATAAATGAGAATAACATTAATGAAATAGAAAATAAAAATGAAATTGATTATATTGATAATAATAATATTAACTATGAAAATAATATTGATAACAATAATGTTAATTATAATACTAATAATATTGATAACAATAATGTTAACTATATTAAAAATATTGATAACAATAACGTTAACTATAATATTAATATTGATAACAATAATGTTAACTATAATAATAATTTTGACAATAATAATATTAACTATAATAATAATATTGATAACAATAAAATTGATTATAATAATAAAATTAATAACAATAATATTAACTATAATAATAATATTGATAATAATAACAATATTGATAATAATAATATTAACTATAATAATAAAGAGCAAAGAGAGCAAGATATAAATATAAAAAATGAGTATAAATCAGATAATAATATTGATATAAATAATAATTTAGAAAAAGATATTAAAGCTTCTAAGGTTAAAGTTCGTATTAAAAGGCCAAAAACGACAAAAGAAATTTATAGAAAAAAAGAAGGACTAATAGATAAAAATGGAGAAAAAGAAGAAATAAAAGAAATAAAAGAAATAAAAGAACAAATAGAAGAAGAAAAAGAAGAAAATAATAGTAATAATTTAGAAAAGAATAGGGATAATGGAGAAGAAATAGAAAAAAAACTTATAGACAAAAATGAAGAAAAAAAAAATGATGTTCCAAAACAAGAAATAGATATTAAAAATCAGAATAATTTAATGGAACAAAATGAAGAGAAAAAAGAAGAAAAAATAATCAAAAAAGAAAGTAAAAATAAAGATGAAGATATTGATAAAGACAAAAAAAAATCAGAAAAAGAAAAAAAAAATAAAAATGATAAAGATAATTCAAAAAAAGATAATACAAATAATACAAAAGGATATAAAAGTAGAATAACAAGAAGTAGAAAATTAGGGGCTTTAGCCAAGCCAAATAAAGATATTAATAAAGATGGTAATAAAGATGTTAATAAAGATGGTAATAAAGATGGTAATAAAGATGGTAATAAGGAAGTTAAAAATAAACAGAAAAATGAAGAAAATAATAAAAATAAAGAAGAAATAAAAAAAATAAAAGAAGAAATGAAAGAAGAAGAAATAAAAGAAGATAAAGAAAATAATGGCCAAAAAAAAGAAAAAAAAGAAACTGAAAAAAATGAATTAAAGGAAGAAAAAAAAGAAGAAAAAAAAGAAAACAAAAAAGAAGAAAAAAAAGAAGAAAAAAAAGAAAACAAAAAAGAAGAAAAAAAAGAAGAAAAAAAAGAAGATAAAAAAAAAGAAGAAGATAAAAATGAGAAAAAACCAGGTAAAATTAGTGTTAATACAAATAAATCAAAAGTAAAAGAAAAAGGAAAAGGAAAAAAAAATGAAATTAAAAATGAATCTAAAGAAAATAAATTATATGAAAAAAAAGAAAATGAAACCAAAACTGAAAATGATGTTAAAAATAAAGATATATCTAATAATAATAATATCACTAAAGACACTGACAACAATGAAAATAAAAATAATGGAAAAAAAAAAGAAAAAAGATTAGATATTAAATCACTAAAAGAACTCAAAAAAAAAAAGAATAATAATAATAATGATTTTACCATAGAAATATTAGTAAAAGGACAAGATAATAAAAAAGTAGAATTATATAAAGATGAAGAAAAGCCAATTGATAATAATAACACTAATAATGATATAATTAAAGAAAAAAAAGAAGAATCTCCAATAATAAAAAAAAGAGAAAGCATTCCTAGCAATAAAATAGAAAATTATGATGATATACCTATTAATGCAAGCACCAACAATAATTTTAATAATGAATTATTAAATATTAATTCTAATCAAGATATCCCTATTGAAAATACTATAAATCAAAAAAAAAATTCTATAGAAGATTTTAATAAAAAATTAGAATTAGCTTTAGAACAAGAAAAGCAAGGACAATTAAATAAAGAAAATAGCGATTCAAATTTGAATAAAAATTCAAAAAAAATTGAAAAGGATGACCCCAAATTTGATTTAATAAAATCATTGTTAGGGAAAGAAATATGCGAATCCCTATCTAGTCCAAAATGGGAATCGAAAAAGCATGCTTTTGAGTTAATTAATACATTTGTTAATGAAAATGAAGCAAATTATTATAATGCACATGATTTATTTGAATATATAAAATTAAAATTGAAAAATTTTAAAGAAACTAATTTTAATATTATTCGTGAAGCTATGAATATTTTTATATCAATGCTAAAAAAAAGAAATTTATCAAAAGATAATCTACTTTTATTAATGAGTGCATACTATGAAAAAATAGGAGATATTAAATTAAAAGATAATATTATTGAATTAATAAATACAAGTATTGAAGAATCAATAATTGAACCTTCTCCAATAATATCAAATTTAATATCAAAAATTCTTAAAAAAAATAATGTAAAAATATTAATTGAATATTCAACATTTTTTAGTAAAATGGTGGAAGAATTTGACATTAAAGATTTACCAATTAAAGAAATGATTAATTATTGTAAATATATGGCTGGAAATTCTAATCCCCAAGTAAGAACATCAGCAACAAATTTAATTTGCTCTATATATAAATATGTTGGTGAAGATGTGAAATTATTAATTAAAGATATAAAAGAATCAACATTAAAAATAATTGAAGCAGAATTAGAAAAAGTTCAGGTTGTAGAAAAAAAAGATCAAAATAAAAAGAAGAAAAACTCTAAAAAAAAAGAAAATTCTGAGATAAATAAAAGGAAATCTGCAGATTTTGAATTAATAGGCCCAGTGGATATTTCTAAAAAATTAAATAGCCGGTTATTAAAAGATTTATCTGAAGGAAAATGGATAGAAAAAAAAGAAGCATGTGAATCAATTGAAAAAATTTTAAATGATGCAAATATGAAAATATTACCTAATGGTTTAAATGATTTTTTTAGTCTAATTAAAACAAAATTATCGGATGGAAATAAAAATTTTGTAAAAATATTAATATCCTTAGTTATTAAATTTATTCAATGTTTAAAAAAAGAATTTAAACCTTGGACAAAAATGATAGCAATAAGTTTAATAAATAATTTATCAGATAAAAATTTAACAATAAGAAATGAATGTCAATTATGCTTTGAAAAATGGGTAGAATATGTTGGTATAGATACTTTGGTAATATACTTTCCTCCATTTTTAAAAAATGAAAATGTTGAAATAAGAATTGAAATAATGAAATTTATAAAAAAATATAACGATAAATTAACAAAAAATATTGCTGAAAACGTATATAAAGAATTAATTGATGGTTTATTAATATGTTTACAAGATAGGTCGAATAATGTAAGAAATGAAGCTGAAGACATTATAAAATTATCTTTAAAATATGTAAATATTGATACATATTATAAAAAAGCGAAAGATTATAAGCCCGCAATAGCCAAAGATTTAAAGCAAATATTGGATAATATTTTAGAAAATAGATATTTAAATGAAGATATCGAGCATTCTTCTAATGAAAATAAAAACATAAATTTATATAGTATAGATTTTACTACTAGCCCTAATATTTTAAATAATCAATTAGATTCTCCCACTCATAAAAATATTAAAGAAAAATTAAGAAATTCAGTAAAAGGCCGAAAAAGCGGAAATTTATTAAATAATAATACTGTTACAACTAATTTTTCGAATAATAATAATAATGAAGAAAAAGCATATAATTATAATAGTGATTATATGAGTGGGGATGACGACCAAGAAGTAAATAATAAGAATAATATGAAAGAAAAAAATTTAGGAATTAATTCAAGTAATATTAAAAAGAAAAAAAGTATGAACAAAACAGCAGAAAAGGAAAAAGCAAAAAAAAGTACTTCAAAATTAAATGAAGGGGTTGATAATACAAATAATAAAGGGAATTTATCTTCTAATAGTACTGTTTTAAGAAGCAATAAAAAAGCCAATAATAGTATAGAAAAAAAACCAAAAATGCAAAGAAGAAATACTTTAACAAAAAATTCTAAATTTAAGAGTATAGTTTTTAGTTCAAATAATATTAAATTACCTCAAAATAAAATAAAAAGAATAGAATTAGATAAAAAATTTAAATTTACTATAGATACAATGACTAAAGATGATATTAATAAATTAAAAGAATTATCAAAATTATTATTTAGTGAAGAATTCTATAATAAATTATTTTCTACAGATTTTAAAAAAGAAGTTGAAGCAATAAAAAAGATGAAAAATAATTTAGATGAAAGGGAAAATATTAACATATATTTTGATAATTTAGATCTTATTTTAAAAATAATGGCTATTAATTTAAATAATGTTTTAAATCCAGCATTAATCAAAAATTTATTTTTATTTTTAGATAGTTTATATATTATTTTAAATGAAAATGATTATAAAATTAGTGATATAGAATCAAATATAATAATATGTCTATTAATAGATAAATTATCTTTAAATAACAATCAATTAAAAGAACAATTATTTAATTTAATAAATCAATATATAGAATTATTTGAGGCAAATAAATCAGGACTAATAATTTTAAATTATGCTTTAAATAAAAATAATAAAATAAAATCAAATGTACTAGATATGATAATTGAATTATATTTAAATAAAAAAATAAATATAAAATCAAAAAATTATATAAAATTATTAAGCAAATATTTATTAGTCAATGATAATATTGTAAAATCAAAATGTTTAACTATTTTTAGGGAAATACAAGAAATAGTAAAAGAAGAATTATGGAATATTAAAGAAATTGGGGAAAAAGAAAAAAATATTTTAGAAAATAATTTATTTAATGGTGAAGAAAATGAAGAAGAAAATAATAATGAAAATGAAGAAGATAATCATGAATATGATAATGATTATAATGAAGAAGAAAATGAAGATGAAAATATGGAAAATGAAAATAGAGAAGAAGAAGAAGGAGAGAATGATGATAATAATTATAACAGTGATGAGGGTGAGAACAATTATAATAATGATTATAATGAAGAAGAGGGGGAAGATGCAAAATATGATGATAATTTATATTATAATAATAATAAAAATTATAATAATTATAATAATAATGATGAAATGATGAATGATAATAATGATGAAAATGATGAAGATGAAAAATATAATTTGGAAAATATAAAAAGAAAATCTAGTGATTATTATATAAAAACTGATAATAAATTAGATGAAAAAAGAAAAATTGATAAATATAATCAAAAAAATCAAACATTTTATAAAAATAATGATATTATTTCTAAATTACAAAATACAAATAATATAAGTAAAAAAGAAAATAATTTAAGTAATATTATTAAAAAAGAAAAAGAAGAACCAAAAATTCCAGAAAAAAAATCCTTTTTACCAAAAAAAATAGTCGTGAAACAAAAAAAAAGCCATAATATTAAAAAACAAAAAGTTAATAATAATAATTCAAATACTTCAAAGGGTAATAGTAAAAATAAGAATGTAAATAGTAATAATATAAATAATAATTTTATAAATAATAATATCATAAATAATTATTATAATAATAATAATTCAATAGCCAATAATAATGACTTATCGATTTCATTATATAATGATATGAATATAAATAATAATCAAAATAATAATGTAATAAATAATAATTTATCAAATTCAATATCATCAGAAAAAGAATTATTTGAGATTATGAACAATTTGTTTTCAGAAGATGAATCTGAAAAAATGAGTACTATTATTATAATACATGAAATATTATGTTCTAAATATCAACAAAATAAATTTATTTTGATTCCAAATATAGATAATATAATAAAAATAATAATACAAATAACCCATGAATTATTCGATTGCACCGACAATCTTAATAATAAAATAATGCCGCTTAAATTTGCAAAATATTTAGTTACAATTTTATGCAAATTAACATCAAATAAAGAATTAATTATTCATATTAGTTATAAAGTATTATATGATTTATGCTTTGAATTATTAAATTATTTATTAATTAATGGTCTTGACAAGATAGGCTCCAACCAGGAAGGTAATATTATATTTAAATCATTAAATAGTGCAATGCTCAGAGTTATAGAAAATTGTGACACTACATCTGTTATACTAGCCCTTCTTGAAATTATAAAACAAAATCAAAATAATGATAATTTTAATTTATTATCAAATTTGGCATTAAAATGTTTATTAAAAACAACTCAAAATATTAACTCAATAATTAATAATATACAATTAGATAAAATATTATTACAAATGCATTTATTAACATATAATTTTGATAAATTATCTCTAAATAATATGGAGCATAATTCTAGTGATATTATGATAATTAGATTTATAAAAAATTTTATTATTGATGTTGTGAAAATAAAAAAATTAGAAATTATGGAGGATTATAATAAATCTATAGGAAATAATCAATATAAAGATAAATATATATATAATTGGATTAAAAGTAGTTTAGAATCTTTAGGATGTAAAATACCAGGTGATAATGATAATAATGATTTAGAAGAAAATGATGATGATAATAATGAAAATATCCATTCATCAAGTAATAATAGATCTACCAGTACTAATGTAAATAAAAGTCGAATAAATAATAGTGATAAAAAAAGGGAAAGTAATCCATTGATAGAAATAAATAAAAATAATAATAATAATTTGAATAAAAAAAGCTCTATAATTGTTAAAAAACATGGAAATAATAGTATTAATAATAGATATAATATTAATAGTCATAATGTTCATGGTTCTTCTAATAACATCAATGTGACAAAAAGTAGTATACTTGGTAGTAGTAATATTTCTAATAATAATAAAATAAATATTCAAAAAAATAATCTTAAAAATTCACAAATTTATAGAGGAAATGTAAAAAATAAGAAAATAAATAAAAAATAAAAATAAAATTTATTTATTTATTTGAATTAATTATATTTTAAATATTATTTTTTTATTTATTAATAATATTTATTATTTTTAATTTTTTTATTTTTTTATTATCCATAAATGGGGATTGGGGATTGGGGATTGGGGATTGGGGATT
>JAJMZT010024922.1:0-10755 GCA_023807265.1 Metadinium minorum
CCCAATCCCCAATCCCCAATCCCCAATCCCCAATCCCCAATCCCCATGGAGTTAATAAATTTTGATTTAATGATAAGTTATTTATTTTAATTTATTTTTAATTATTTTAATTCTTTAATTTTTCTCAATTAATTTTTTTATTCTATAATTGTAGTTATCAGTCTCTATCCAAAAAGATATCTTTTCTTTTTCCAATAAACTCATTTTTTTCTCATGGAATCCATTTACTTTAAAATCTTTAGATTTTATATTTTCTTTATCATTATCAATAAGTCTAATTTTAATTAATTCATCCAAACACTCTGTAATTATATAAGATTTATTTTCAAATATAATTTCATCTCCTATTGCGAATTTAAAATCTGTTAAATCGGAATTATAATTGGAAATATCTTTTTCATAATTATTCTCTATAATACTTTTTATTATTTCTATTTTTTTCTTTGTTTTTCTAATTTCTTCATTCTCAAATTCTTCTTTCATTTTTTCGTTTAATTCTTGATGATAATATATATTCATCCTATTTTCATTTGGTTTATACATTTTTATACCTTTTATTTCACTGAACTTTGGCGGAATTTTATATTTTTCGAGCCAATCAGATATATCTTGAAGAATTTTTTGATTATTTTCTGAAATATTTTCACATTCTGAAGAAATATCAACAATAATATTAATAATTGATAAAGATATTCCATAATATTTTTTATTTTCTTTAAATAGACTATATAACTTATTAAGAGAATATTTTAAACGCTCATTTATATTTTCTTTCTTACCAAATATTAATCTTTTAATTGTAATAACTAAAATACTTCTTACTCTTTTTAATAAATAATCATTATTAGAGTTTTTGTATATTTCATTACATTTTTCTTCTTCAATTAAATCATAAAATGATTCTTCACAATCATTTATCTTTGTTAAAATTAATAATAAAAATTCTAATAGCTTTTCGAATAAGGATTTATTATTTCCACATTTTTTTAAAAATAATTTAGAAAGATAATTTATATCTTGCTTAGTAGTTGCAACTTTAATTAAACTTATTATATAATTTCCATTATAAATGGAAAATCCAAGGTCTTCATCTTTATCTTCCATTTCTTCCCTTTTTTTCTCTTCAAAAGAAAT
Source organism: Metadinium minorum (assembly GCA_023807265.1). Lineage (NCBI taxonomy): Eukaryota > Ciliophora > Litostomatea > Entodiniomorphida > Ophryoscolecidae > Metadinium > Metadinium minorum. The sequence continues at coordinate 1,135 of JAJMZT010024922.1, forward strand.
TAAATTACATAATAACATAAAATCATAATTTAATTTATAATATTTATATAATTGATCTTGTTCACCTAAAATCTTACTTCCTGGTTGAGAATTCAAAATTTCATGAGAAGTTTCAAATAGTCCTTTATCAATATTAAAAATATCATTGGAGTTATAATCACCTTTCTGTCTGCAATCTCCAAAAAGTAATATATTTAATAATAATTGTATATTTATTCTTTCTATTAAAAAATTTCTCGTTTCTTCTGATATAAGAGAAAATTTTAATAAAACATCATATAAAAATCTTGAATTATTTCTAGTTCTAATATTAATTCTTGCCATTACATAAACAATATTATAAATTAATTTAATCATAATAGAGGGTATATTTTTATATTTTAACAAATTCTCTCTCTTCATTATATTATTATATTCATTATTTTCATTGTTATTCATTTCATCAAAATCATTATCATCATTATGAATTTTACTTAAATAATGCTGAGTCATAGGAAAATCATTTTTATCATTTTCTCCCTTATTAAATCTAACTGAAAAGATTTCTTCTTCTGTAATTAATTCAAATCCAAAATCTTTTGGTTTTTTTTTTTCTTTATCTGATTTTTCATATATCAATTTATCTATCATTTTATCATTTTCTTTTATTTTTTTATATTTTGGGTCATTGAATAATTCATGAGTAATATCATCTTCATCATTTTTATCTTTTTTTTTAATTTCTTTAACATTTATTTTGGTTTTTTCATTTTTCTCATTCTTTTTTTCGGGTTCATCGGCCTTTTTGTCTTCAATTTGGTTATAAAGCCCTATTGTTTTATTCATTGCATAATATAAAATTCCAACAATAACTTTTTTAATTTCATATAGAGGACAATTTATTAAATATTCAAATATAACATTATAAGAAGAAAATTCTTCTAATATATAATTAGCACAATATTCATATTTTGTTATTAAAAATTTCATTAATTCAACATAACATCCAAAATATTTTTTTTCTCTTGAACGTATAACAACATCATAAAAGTTAATAATAACATATTTAAATAATTCAATTATTTTTCCTTTTTTTTCTTCTTTAGAATAATGATTATTAACACTATTAAATATTATTATTTTTCCTTTATCAATATGTTTTGATAAATTAGTTCCTTTTAGTTTTTTATTTCTGAAAATTTTATTTAATTCAGTTTGGAATTGATGGTCATAATTTATTAAATTTAAATTTTCGAAAACAACAGGACTATCAATATTATTTAATATATTAATATATAATTCTAAAGTAAGATGATGATATTCATTAGAAAACAATACTTTATTTATATAATTAGTACGCTCTTCATTATTATTATTTATATTTTCTTTTTCAATATCATCTATATTTATTTGATTATCATCATTTTCATTTTCATTAGGTAAATTAAAATCTTCATTTTCTTCGTTTTTGTTATTTAATGAAATTATAGCTTTTATTTTTTCGAATGATTCGCAGTTTGATTCATCGATTTTTTCATAAAAAAGTAAATATGCATTTCGATTTTTTACCATTTGCATATTCCCATCTTTACCTCCAAATGCCTCATTAGCTAAATCATTTATGTCAAATATGCTTACTTTAGTATCATTAAATTTATACCATGTTTGAGATAAATTATCTTTAATAAAAGCATAATAATGTCCACCCTCACTGCTTCCCTGATGCACTACAACACTTTTAAGTGTATATTTATTATTTTGTTTATTATTTTTATTATTGATAAATTCATTTGTATATTTGTTCATATCTAATTCTATGGGAAATTCATAATAATCGTTTATTTTTATTTTTTTCATTGTATCAAAATTAAATTCAAATCTTTTTAGTACAAACATTAGCATTCTCGGTAATATTTTAAAATTTTGGCTTTTTAATGCCGGATATTTTTTATTACATTGTGGGCAAAATATACAATTATCTCCATTCATTAATTCTCCTTCTACTAATGTATCTAATGATTCATAAATATTTTTTCTATTTTGTACTTGTAATTGAATTGAATAAAAATTATTAACATTTGTTCTATGATGGCTACATCCTTCTTGAAATGTTAATGCATCATTTAATCTTCCTTGGAAATAATATTTAATTATATTTTCATTTTCTGAATTTTTTAACCTATTCTCTAATTTATCCAAAATATTAGCAAAAAATTCATCAACATCCATTTGTTGATGTATATTTAATTTTTCATTATCAAAATTATTAACAAAACTATTAGGAGTATAATACTTTCCATCATTCATATATTTTAATGATTTAAATAATTTTTTTACTTCGTATAGACTATTTTTTTGCTCTTCTTTACAATAACATCTCAATATACTTTCTCTAAAAGGTATTATATGGAAAAATACTTGCAATAAACTATTCATATAGCATGTACATCCCAAATTCTTAAGCCCTATAAATGAAGTGGTATTGATTTCTTCTCTAAAATATAATTTCCAGTCAGATGCAGAATTTCCTTTGAAATATTGTAACTGATTAAAATGAGCAATTTTGTCTAAATAAAAAATAGTGCTACCCCCTATGAAATACTTATTATTTTCTTCTTTTAAATCTCTTACAAGTAGAGAAATAAATAAATGATTTGCTTCAATTAATGAATTTGTTATTTTGATATTTTTTCCTTTTTTGTGGTTTTTATTTACTGGTAGTTCATTATTATCACATTTATACATAATAATTTCCTGAAATAGGTATTCTTTCAAGCATTTGCCTTTATAATTAAAAATTAAATTATTTTTTTCTTCATCTATTTTGTTATTATTCATCACTTGTATATAATTATATAGTATTTCGCATTGTCCTCCGAAATATAAATCATGAAGATTATTTTCTTTTTTGATATCTTTTATTAAAGGCTCATAAATATAGGGTACTACATAATCAATTATATATTTTTCATAATCAAATTCTTCATATGTATATTTATATAAAACTTTTAAAATTTGTCCCATTGTTTTGTAATATAATTTTAAATTATATTCATAAATATTTAACTTTTTACTATTATCATTATTATTAAATATTTCTTTTAGTATTTGAAATACTTTATCTTTAATTTCATTTGAAAAAAATATTGAAGAAATGATTGTAAATGGTTTTTTCATTCCATTGTTAATATTTTGATTATCTTCGTTAATGCTTATTATAGAAAGTAATAATTTAGATATTTTTTCATTTATAAATGGATAATTATTTTTTAATATACCATCAATAAAACAAAAATTAAATTTGTTATTAAAAGCTGATTCATTTAGATTAAAATCATTTTCATTTTCCATTATTTTTAAAAAACCTTTAACTATTTTTTTATTATTAAATATTTCATTGATTTCATTTATAATTGTCAAAAAAATTTTTTTAATATCATAAATATTATTTGATTTATTTTCATTATTTTCTTTATTTATAGAATTAAAATCTATATTAAGACAATCTTTTATTAAATTATAAAAAATATTAAATATTTCATTAATAATAAATTCAAAATTATCATTATTGTTGTCAATATTATTAATTATTATTTTATATAAATTTAATGCATTATAAATAAAGTTTTTTTCTTCTATCAATTCATTTAATGAAGATTCATTATTCTTTTCATTACTTTTTTTATTATAAAAATCTTTTAATAAATTTTTGATTTTTTCTGTCCATATATTAGCATTTATAAATTTATTTACTAACAAATTTTCTTCATTTTGGTTTTTATTCTTAGACAAAAATTTATATAAACTTGATAAAATATAATTACTATAAAACATATTTGTTTCTTCAAAATTACATATATCATTTAATAAATCTTTATCATTTTTTTTATTATTCAATAATTCATTAAAATTATTAATTAAATCGTTTTCATCTTTTATTAAATCATCTTTATCTTTATCTTTAATCATATCCCAAATTATTTTTGTATAATCTCCTTTTTTATTTTTTAATAGTTTTCTTAGTATTTTCCAAAGATTTTGATTAGAATTAATTAAGTTTTTAATATTATTTATTTTGTCATCACTAAAAGGATTAGTAATTTTTTTTATAATAATAGTAATTGGCTTTTCTTCCTTTTTATTATTTTTAGTTTCTGATTCTTTTAATTCTGCAGAAGTTATTAGATTAAAAAAATCATTGAATATATTGAATTTAAGAATTTCTTCTTCATTCTTTTTTTTAGAAGAATTTGGAATTTGAATCTCTATAGTTTTTAAAGGTAATTTAAACCTAGAACTTATATAATATCTTAATTGGTAAAAAAATTCTGTTGTAAATATTTCACAACTATCAGTTTTTTTTGTAATTTTTTTTTTACGTTTTTTCCTTATTTTTGAAATAATAATTGTTTCAATTGGAAATTCCAAATTAGCTCTAATAGAAGTATTTTCATTAATTATATTTAACTCTTCACTATTTTTATTACTTTTCTTTTTTAAAGTTCCAAATATTTTATTTATTATTTCTTTATCCTGAATTATATCTCCTTCATACATAGATTCATCAATTAATTTTTTAATAAGAAGAATTAAGCCTTTAACTTGATAATTATTATTTTTATTTTCAATTGATTTATTTAAATTTTCAATTATTTTATCTACTATTTTTGTCCAAAATTGCCTATAATTTTTCTCATCACGATACCTTATGCCTAAAATAATATCTCTTAGAAAATCTGTTAAATCATTTTGTATTTCCGTATTTTCAATTTCTATTAATATTTCCCAAAGTTTATTAAATCCAAATATGTCATCTCCTAAACTATTTGACATTACTAACAGATCCTTTTCAGTAATCAATGAAAATATATTACTTAGTTTATTTAATTCTAAAATGTAGAGCTTTATCATTTGATAACTTATTAAATCATTTATTTTAAATATTTCAGAATTTAATATTATTTTTTTAAAAATTGCTAGTCTAAATTCATGTTGTAAATTTAATATATTATTCTTAATTACTGAATAAAATATTTGCTTTTCTAAAGCATTTTTTAAATTAATTTCATTAAATAATTCAAAAAAATCGTTTAACAAATTTTTGAGCTCAATATTAATATTGTTATCTGATAATAATAAAATAAAATTTAATCTTTTTTCTAAGTTAGTCTGATAATCATAAAGCTCTTCATTAACATCATCATTTATATCTTCTTTTATATTATTTTCAGATTTAACTTTATTAAAATATATTTTAAATTGATTTAATATTTCTTTCAAGATATTTTTTTTTTCACATAAATCTTTTATATGTTTTCTAAATTGAGCATTTTCTTTATTTAAACTAATTATTTTTTCTAAAAGAATAATATTTGGAACAGTATTTATAGAAGAAGATATACCATTTATTATTTTAGTGAATATTATTTTTAATATACTATCATCAAAATTATACTTTTTAATGATATCTATAATACCATTAATATATATATTTATCATTTTTATTTTTTGTTCTTTATTTATTTTAAATTCATTTATTTTATTATTATTTAATGAAAATTCAATTAATTTCTTGAGACAATAAAATTTTTTTTCATCGAATTTAATTTCTAAAACACTATTATAATTATTAACATTTATATTAAATAAAACTTTTTCATCATTATTTTTTTTTAAATCAATATCGATAGATTTTAAAGAATAGTTTATCATTAAAGAAAATATTTGAACTATCTTTGAAGTATTGTTACTAATACTTTTTACAAAATATTCTTTAATTTTCTCATATACATAATATTTATCCTCTGTTGATAACATTTCAGCAAAATCTAGTATTATATTTGATAATATATTCCATAAATTTTCGTTATTTTTTTCTGATTCATTTAATTTTGTAAATAATATTTGAAATAAGTTTGTTGTAATTTGTTTTATATTATCTTTTTCATTTTCATTATTAGAAAAACCATAATTATTTTTGTACATTAATTTTAAAAGAGGTGGGAGCCTTTTTATTATTTCTTCATGAGTATTGTTATCGCCTAAAAATATGTTTATAATATTTTTTTCATGACACATTTTACAAAAATATTCAGAATTCATTTTTGTAAAATCTTTATTTCTATCTTTATATTTATCTTTTAATGTTTCTTCATTTATTTCTGTTTTCTTATAGCCTTTATCTGTTATTTGTTTATTTAAGTCATTATATTCAACACTTTTTATTATACCATTTAAATCTGATAAAAAAGATATTTTTTTTTCTAATTTTTTAGAAAATTGCATTTGTCTAAGTATATAATTTATATTAATATTTTCAATTAATAAATCTTTTTGCTCTTTATCTTTTTCAATTAAATCAAATATTTTAATGCAATATTTCAATAATTCTTCTTTATTAATTTTATCAAAATTTTTTTCATCAAATTTATCTAAATAATTATTAGCATAATTTCTTAATTGTTTAATTTCTTCTTTATTACTATTATAAAAGGAGTCAGTAATTGCTTTAGCTGTACATAAATCACTTATAAATGTATATTGTATATTATAAAAAATATTATTATTTTGTTTTATATCAGATATTGAATATGCTAATCTAAATAGTATTTTATATCCTTCAATATAATTAAAATAATCAGTAAAATATGCAATTATACATGAGCTAACTTCTTTATCTAAAGTATTAAATTTATGAATTTTATTGTTATATATTTCGGGTGCGCAAATCTTTTCCATTACTTTATTATCATTATTAATATCATTCTCAATAATTATTATATCATCGTTTTTATTTACTTTATAAAAAGGAATATTTTTAATTTTTGAATTATCAGTAGCTGCGGGGTTAAAACTATTTATATTGTCTTTAAATTTTATATACCATTCTAAATATTGCTCTGAATTTCCAAATATTTTATTAATTAAAAAGTGTATATCATCATAAAAGCTAAAAATTGCAAATTTTTTATTAATTAATACTAAGTCATTTAAATCAGTATTTTTTATATTATTATGGTAATCAATAAATTCATCTAAATTTTTTTCAATATATTTTAAGCAATCAACTATTATATCTAAAATTACTAGTATTAATTTAAAACTTATTTGAATATTGTCATTATTCTTGTTATTATTTATATTTGGATTCATACAAATATCTAATCCATAATAAACACTTGCTCGAAGAAAATAATAAAAGTCAAAATCTTCACTACTTTTAAAATAATTATTAAAATATTTATGGAAAATAGTAAATTGATCTAATTTAGTTTTTAAATCTTTAGAATAGCCTTTAGTTATATAATTATCAGGTTTACTATATTTTCTAAAATAAGATATATTTTTTGCATCATTTATTTTTATTTTCTTTTTTTTAAACACTTCTTCAGTTTTGCTTTTATTTGTAGCATCAATAATTTGTGCATAATCGTCTGTTATACTTGTTATATATCCAGCACGCCATTCTTTCCCAGAATTATAATCACAAAAATGTTTTACAGAATAAAAGTTTTTATAATTATTATTAATATAATCTGTAATTATTTCCATATTTTTAGGGCCTAGATATTTTGAAGCACTATCTAAGTTTAGTTTATTATTTTCATTTTCTAAAATAATTTCATTATTATTTTTATTTACATCTTTATTAATTTCATTATTTTTATTTGTTTCATTTATTTTATTTTCATTTCCATCTTTAATTATTTCATTATTTTTTTCTTCTTTAATTATATTTTTATTATCATTTTCATTTTTTTCTTCTATTTTTTCTTTTTTATCCTTTTTAATTATTACATTAATCGTTTCATTATTTTTATTTTCTTTATTAATAATAATATTATTTTCATTATTTGTATCTTTTTTATCAGCATCATTTCCTTTTTTATTATTCTCCTCTATTTCCTTTTTAATTTCTATTTTATGTTCTTCTTTTATCAATTCTTCTTTTTTTTCATTATTATTTTCTTTTTTAGAATCTCCTTTATTTTCTCCTTCATTATTAGGTATTTGTTGAATTATAATATTATCATTTTCTTTTTTTTCTTCTTTAATATTTAATTTATTGTCATCTTTTTTGTCATCTTTTTTTTCTTCTTCAATTTCTTTATTTTCCTCTCTTTTTATATCTTTTTGGTCCTTGATATTTTCTTTAATTTCCCCTTTTTTTTCTTCCTTATTTTCTTTTTTTATTACTTCTATAATAATATCTTCTTTTTTATTTTCTTTTATTTCTTCTTTAACTACATTTTTTTTTTCTTCAATTATCTCATTTTTTTTTCTTGTTATATTTTCTTTTTTATTTTCATCTTTAATGATTTCATTTCTGTCCTGATTTTCTTCATTAATTTTTTCTATTTTTACTTCTTTTATTAATTCAATATTTTCTTCTTTTTCTCCTTTAATTTCATTTTTATTTTCTTCTTCTTTATCTTTTTTGCTTTCAAGTAAAATTTCTTCTTTTTTTTCTTCGATTATATTTATTACTTCATCTTTTTTTTTATCTTTATTTTCCTCTTTATTTTTATTAATCTCTTCTGTTTTAATATCATGTTCATCATTCTCATTTATATTAATTTTTTCAATTTTGATTTCATTATCTTTTTCCTCATTAATTTCGTGCTTTATTTCTTTCACCAATTCTTCTTTTTTTACTTCCTTATTTTCATCTTTGATATCACCTTTTTCATCTTTTGGCTCGATGTTTGTTTGCTCTTTCCTTATTTCTTTAATTTCTTCTAATTTTACTTCTTTAATCTCTAACGTTTCTTTTTCTATTTTTGATTCATTTGTTCCCTCTTTATTTTTTTCTTCTCTTTCTTTTTTATCTTTATTAATATTATTTACAAATGTACTATTATCTTTATTAAGTATTTCAGAGTTTTCGGTTGATAATTTATCATTTTTTTCTTGATTTATGTTACCTATTATGCTTATATCCTTTTTTTGGTCTATAACATTTATATTTTTACTTTCTTTTAATATCTCATTTTGATTTTGATTGGATTTGTTTTCTATTTCAATTACTTCTTCAGGTTTATTTGAAATATTTGGATTAAGACATTTTTTTATAATTTTATCTTTTAATATTTGATATTTATAGTCTGCATATCAAATTTTAAATATTATTTGAAAATATAATTTTGGCAAATAAGTATTATAAATAAATTATTTTGCAACTATTAATTTTTTCTTTAAATAATTATATCTGATTTATAAATAAATTTAAAAATAAAAATACTTCATATATTAATTTTATTATTTGAATATATAAGTTGGCATAAAGCATTTAATATTACAATTTAATTAAAAAATAATTTAATGGTATATTTTTTATTAAATATTATTTTTTATAATTTATATTTTTTTATTTTATCTCTGGTTTTAAAGATAAACATTATTTCATTTAGTTTGACAATTAATATATTTAATGAATAGAGCCTGTCAGCCATATCATATATATAAAACTCTTCTCCAAAAAACTTATATGTAGAATCCAATTTTACCTTAAATTTTAACTAAAAACAGAGAACACCTTCAAAATAAGCTCTTTCTCTCTAATTTTTATTTCTTTCTTGAGTTACATTATTTCAAAAATTTCAGATTAGTTAATTAATTTTTTTTTATTATTTATAAAACAAA
>JAJMZT010024923.1:0-10651 GCA_023807265.1 Metadinium minorum
ATTCTTATGAATTGAGTGAAAATGGAACATGTCCTAAAGATTGCAGTCAATGCTATAAAAAAAAAAAATGTTTTTTATGCAAATATGGCTATTATTTGGGAGTTGTTAAAGGTGATGACAATCCTATTACTTGCCCTTCTGAAGAACCTAAAGAATATTATTATAAAGATAAAGAAACAAATGTTTATTATAAATGTATTGATAATTGCAAAAACTGTACTAATCCAACACAATGTTATCAATGTGACAAAGAATATAAACTTGATCCTAGCACAAAGAAGTGTATTAAAAGAATTGATGGATGTAAAACATATGAAAATTCTTCTTTATATGATGACTGTGATACTAATAATTGTGGTCCGGGATATCAAAGATGTGAAGAATGTGATAATTCAAATGGTTATTATTGTATAGGTAATGATAAGGAAAAATGCCCCAAAATAGATGTTATAAAATATTTTACCAATGAATATAATTGTCAGACAGCATGCTTGGATAAATATCCAGATTGTTATAGTTGCACGAGCATTTCTTGTTCCAAGTGTAATACAGGTTTTTATCTTAATGAAACAAATTATTGCTTAAAAGGAATAGATCATTGTGAAACTCATGATAATAAATCTCAAACAGCCAAATGCAAAAAATGTGAAGAAAATTATCGATGTTTAAATATGGATCAATCTAAATGTGTTTTAGTACCAAATATAGATTCATATTTTTATGTTGATGGAGAAAATAATCCTGAAAATGATTGTATGAAACCATGCTCAGAAGAATATGATAAAAAATGTAAAAAATGCGATAATACAGCATGCTTTGAATGTGAAGGAAATAATTTTGTCTATAACAAAATAGAATGCATTGAAGGTATAGAACATTGTAAAAAACACTTTTATAATAGAACTATAAAATATTGTGAAGAATGTGAAGATCGTTATTTTTGTATTAATAATAATAAAAGTATATGCGCGCTTATTTCTCCAGAAGAAGAAGATACTTATTATAAGGTTATTGATGATGAAAATGCTTGTATGGAAAAATGTTATAAAGCTATTGCTTATTGTGAAACATGTTCAAGTAAAGATGTATGTACACGTTGTAGAAAAAATACAAATTTAACTACTGAATTTAAATGCATGCCTATTCAGCCCATCCCTGGTAAATGCCAAGTTAAAATACATGAAATAAATGATGATATTGAAGATCTATATTATAATTTAGTTGTTTTTCCTAATAATTACACAGATAATTTCCCTAATTCTAATGTAATTGATCATTATGTAAATAAAGACTATACTATTACTGTTTTTTTACATTCTGAATGTACTGAAGAATTATTAAAACAAGGATATTTTAAAATAAATTCTCAAGAACTTCAAAACTCAATGGTAAATGAATTTAATTCCAATGAAAACCTAACATATTCAGTTTTTATTACACATAATTTCAAAAGCCATTTTAGATATTATGATGAGAATTTAAAATATATGAATACAACTGAACATGATGAATCTGCTAAAAATAAGCAATATATAATAACAAATAAATTTACTACTCCTATTAATGAAGCATTAGGAGCTATGGTAGCAATTTTAGTAGAATCCGAGAAAATTAATATTTTTGAAAAAGATTCAAGTATATTTAATGATTATTGTCAAAATGTAACATTTTTAGGAATTGATATGCCATTAAAACAAAGATTATCTTTATTATATACTCATAAATACTCAGATATTATGATTTGTATAGGAGAAGATTGCGAAATTGAAGAAATAAATTATGAGGATTCAACAAGTACTTGTAAATGCAAAATTGGAAATTCTTTTGATGATATATTTAAGGCTGAAAAATTTGAACATTATGATAGTCCAATAGAAGGTAATAATAATTTTATAGATTCAATTGGAATAACTAAATGTGCAGGAAATGGTTTCAAAAATATAAAAGCAAACCCAGGATTTTATTTAGTAATTATTGGAATTGCAATTCAATTAGTACTTTTATTATTTTATCTCATATGTGGTAGTCCTATAACTAAGGTCCCAAAAGGAACTAGCAATCCCCCAAAAAAATTATTATTTTTATTATCAGATTGGAATACAACTACTAAAAAAAAAAATAATGTATCTGAACGTGAAGTCTATATACAACCTAGGGATGATGATGATGAACAATTAGTAGAAGAAGAAAAATCTTATTCTAATTATGAAAACAATTTAAGTGATGTATCAATTGATACAAATGCTGGGGATTATATGAAAAAAAATATGGAAATAAATTAACAGAAAAACCTAATAGAAGAATATTAATATTATTAAACAATAAAGACAATAAAAAAGCTAAAAAATTAAAAAATTATGATCAAATAAGTTCAGAGAGTGAAGAAGTAATAAAAATATATTATGATGAAGATGAATTATTAAAAAAATCTTTTTGTTCATTATATTGGTATATAGTTAGTCTAAAACAGCATATTATTAATTATTTTTCTTTTCTTTCTTGCTTAAAAATTACTAAATCCTTTTTACCACTTACAATCCAAATTATTAGAAGTATATTTTTAATTTTCTCATCGTTTGTATTGAATATATTATTTTTAAATCAATCATATTTTGAAAAAAAATTTAATTATTTCAATGAAAAATATACTATTATTCATGGAGAAGATCCAGAATTAAAAATACCATCAGGGGAAAGGATTAGTTATGCAATTGGCCATACTTTTGGCTATGCAATGATTGTATGGATCTTATTAATAATTGTAAACTTTTTAATTGGCAATTTTATTTTTCCTGTCAGAAAAAATGTATGTGAAATCATTAAAAATAAAAAAGATAACTCAGAAATTAAGGAATTAAATGAATCGCAAAAAAAAAAGAATCTGATATTCCTATTAATTAATTTTGTATTGATGATTATATTCTTATTTACTATAACTGCTTTCATCGGAGCCTATGGAGGAGGATTTGCTGATTATTTCGTTCCTGGAATAATTTCACTAATATTTTTAGAATTATTTGCCTTATTATCTAGCCTAGCAATTACTTTATTAATTTACTATGGAATTAGAAAAAATAATGAAAAATTTAAAAATATTGCTGAATTCTTTATGTTTTAAATAATTGATTATTATTAATTACTTTTAAGAAAAAAACTTTCTTTAATTGAAGTTATAAGAAATATTTTATAAAATTATTTTTTTTTAATTAATTAAATTATTTATTATTTTTTTATTTAAAATAATTAATTAATTTTAATTAAAATAATTTTAATAATTTCCCTGTAAAATAAATATATAATTAGCAATAATTAATTACTTTCTTGAACATATTTTTGAACCAAATCATAAGGAAATATCGCATCTTTTTCCGTTTTTTGAGGAAAAGTATAATTCAGCATCTCCATAAGCTTATTTTCATCTTCATATTTCTCAATGATATTATTCACATTATTTTTGATTAACACTATTTCATTTCTACTAACACTTTTAATTGTAAACATTAAATCATATATATTTACGAAAAATTCTTTATTTGGTTCTATAAATCTTTTTCCTTTCCTATTCATATTTTCATCATAAATAGTAAATAAATTTTTATTATCTTTTTTTTTTACCATATATTCATTTCCAAATACTTCATCCATGAATTTTTTTCTAGATTTTCCAACATTAAATATTAATCCAGGGATATGACCTCCAAAATCAAGAGGAATACTTTCCCTTTTAAAATAATTATCTACATAAGTTGAATAATATAAAGAATTATGAATTTTATTTGGCACTTTTTTATTCCTTGTTGAATCATTGCCGTCGTTGCTTTTTAATTTTAATTTTATTTTTTTCTTTTTATTACTATCTTTATTTTTAGACATTAATTTTAATTTTTTTATTTTTGAATACATCAATAAATCTAATTCATCTCTCATATTATCTTCTACTATTTGTTTAAGTTTCTTTAAATCTCCCCCCCCGTATTTTTTGCTTCCTTTTTCAATAACTTTGATGACAAAAGTATCAGTAATTTCTTCTCTTTTATTTATCATTCTTCCTTCAGATGCTTCTTTAATTTTCTTATCTTTTAATGCATATATTTCATTTATAAACAAATATATTAAAGAATTGTCATTTATTATATAATTTATGGCTTTTATTTTAATCAAGTCATTTAAATTTTCATTTTTATGAAATTTAGTTTTTAATATTGAATTTATTAATTCTGAGAAATCAACATAAGTTTTATTATCAAGTTTACAATAAAAATAATCCAAGCCCTTGCAAAATATTTCAATATTTCTATTAAAAGTAATGGAAGATTCAATATATTTGTCATATACCTTTTTAAATATATTTTTTGCTGAAGATAAGCACCTATAATAATCTGGTTCTTCAATATTATTACAAGTTTTTTGTATATATTGAGCAATAAAATTTCTATTTTGTTCTAAATATGGTTCTAAAATTGCATTAAATGGTTTAAAAATACCATCTTTATTATCCCATTCTTCTTCCTTTACAAATTGAAATATTTTCAAAACATTTCTTGAATTTATAAAATTATTAATATCCAATAAATCTGAACAGTTACTCTTTTCTAAGTGTTTAGCAATTGTCTCAAAAATGCCTTCAATAAAATAAATTTTCTCACCAATAAAGTCAAAAAGTTCATATCCAGAGCATGTCTCAACAAAATCCATTAAATTATCATCAAAATAATAATATACTGTCAGAGGAAAATCTTTCCTTGATTCGCTTCTTAATTTACTCAAAAAATTCAATGAATCGTTGAATAGTGAATTTTCTGTGTTCTTTTTGGCTTTTTCTTTGTTTGAATCTTGTATAAGCTTGACATCTTTTATTTCAATGAATACTGTTTTATAATTATGAAAATAAGGCCTTGTATCATTTCTTCTATTTGTATTATATATGATAATTAAATCATCAATTTTTGATAACCAATTTTTTATTATATTACAACAGAAATTTAAATAAGTAAAATATGTTTCTAAATTTACTGTTATAGATAATTGTGAAAGTACACTCCTGATATTATTACTTTTTATATAATTATCAAACCAATTTTCTATTATTTCCAAATTTACTTGATTTGTTTGCATTTCCCCCTTTTTTAGTAGTTTCATTATATAATATTTTATTTGATTTAAATCAATACTATTTTTTAGAGATTGTAATTTATTATTTGAATTTTGAAATACAGTGCTTTTAAACACACATATATCATATACTGAGGGAATATTATTTTTCTTTTTTTCTTTTTCATTAGTAATAAACGGATTATTTATATTAACTATGATATTGTTGCAAATGCTTTGTATTATTGATAAATAATATAAATAATTTTTAAAATCATGACTTTTTTCAATAATAATAGAAGAACTTCTATTAAAATCTTTTAAACTATAAAGATATTGGAGAATATCTTTTGCTAAATAAAATTCATCATATTTTCCTGGGTCTTCAATAAATAAACTAATATTATTATTTTCTAATAAATTATATATATCTTGAGGAAAACTAGTACATTTTGTTTTATTCAAAATATTTCCATATTCTTTTTCTATTATAAAATTCAAATTGTAATAAAAAAGAAGATTATCAACGACATCTGATGTGTTATTTTTTAAATTATCAATAAAGTGCTCATTAAAATGGACATCGAAACTTCTTTTAAGACAAAATTCTGATATTTTGATGCTTTTGAATGTTTTAATATAATTTTCTATTTTTAGGCAAAATTCGGGAAAATATTTTTTAATTGGTATTAAAGGTGTCCCTTTTATTTCATAGAGAGCAAAAATTGAAAATAATTCTAATTCTGGACATAAAGAATTTTTTATTGAATTTTTATCTAACTTTTCTATTGTTTTTTTAATTTCATTTATTTTGCAATTTAATATTTCATTTTTATAATTATAAATATCTTTATGAAATAGCTCAAAAGGTGTAATTTGGAATATAATAATTTTTAAATAATAATAAAATAAATTCCTTTCGTATCCTGTTAATAAGTAAATAGATTCTTTTTGTTTTTCTAAATTTTCTAAAACTGTTGAAAAATTGTAAAAAAATTTATTTAATGATTTAATACTATCTCTATTGTTTGAATTTGAAAAGAAATTCAAATATTGAGAAAGCTTATAACTGAAACCAATAATTTTTTTATAAAGAAATGGAAATATATCTAAAATAACATCTTCTTTGGAACAATAATTCATCAAAAGAGCAACAGTTTCATAATTGATAATATTATTGTGTGTTAAAGTATAATAAAATAAATATCTTTCTTTTGAATCTTCATAAGTTAACTTTTCTGGATCAATGCTTTGTTCATAATCATATTTTTGTTCATAATCATATTCTTGTTCTTCTTGTTCATCATTATTTGTTTTTTCTTCTTTTGAATTAATTTTTACAAATTCATTTTCTATAGGAAGAGAATATGATTGAAATGTTTCTTGTTTAGGGAAAATAAATGCTATAACATCATCATAAGACATATAATCTAACATATATTTTAAAATTTTACTAATAATATAATGACAATTAATTTCTGAATATCTATATAACGATTTAATTATAATTTTTTTATTTCCTTCAAAAAAATCTTTATCCTTTTTTTTTGAGGCAAATTTTAATAAATAGTCAAATACATATGTATTAAAATATGTTTTTTTTAAGAAATAAATAAATAATTTTTTATAATCTCCATTATAATATGAATTTATAATTGCTTCTACTAAATATTTGCTAGAATCTTTATTATGATTTTTGTCATTCAAAAGACCCAATAAAACATTTTCATTATTTAACACTTTCAATTCAATGGGTATAGTATCGCTTTTTAATAATTCACATTTTTTACTTTGAAATATATAACTTGCCAATATTATTCTTAATTTCTCATTAAATTTATATTCATCTTCGTTATTTTCATAGCATACTTTAAGGAATTGTGTTAAATAAGTAGTTATAAATTTTTTTGTGTTATTTATCATTAGTTTTTTAACAAGTAGGAGATAAAATTTATTATCATCTATTTTTATAAAATCATAGAATTTTTCTGAATCATATTCAAATAGTGATACTGATATTTCATAAAGATATTTAGTTATCTTTTTTTTGAAATATGGAATAACTAAGCTATATTTAGCATATTCTTTATTAATTTCATTTTTATTTTTTATTTTTTTTATTAGATTAAGGAAATAGTCCATATATATTCTTACAATTGTTTCATTTTCAAAAAAAGTATAACCTTGATCTTTATCCTCATCTTCTTCTTTCTTTATTGTATCACAATATAATTTGTAATTTTCATATATTTCATTTAAAATAAAATAGAGTTTATCAGTTTTTACATTTTTTAATTTTGCAACATAATCAATTATAAAAGATCTAAAAAAACCAAAAGTTTCTTGGATAAATCCTTGGTTTTTATGGAATAAATCAAATAATAATTTATTTTTTTCTTTTTTTAGACAACTTAACAATTGGTAAAAATTTGTCAAAATATTATTAATATTATCCTTATTAAGATCTTCTATCTTTATATAAGGTATTTTTATATTTTTGAACTCATTATATTTTTTATCTAAGGAATCATTTGATAATTTATCTAATAATGAAATAAATTGATTTACATATTTATTAAATATTTTTGGATTTTCTTCTAATACAGTATATAAAAATCTTTGATTTACAAAAATTTTATCTATTACATAATCAAAGTTTTCATTATTTTTACTTAAATCTGAATTTACAAGCTCTTCAATAGTAAATTTGTTATGAAAGCGAACATATTTTCGCTTAGTATTACTATAAGATATTTTTATAAATTTATTATATTTTATATATCTTTGATAATCACTAATTCTTGTTCTTTGTAACAATAATAATTTGCATATTAATTCATCTTGTTTTTCTTGTAAGTAATCAAAAAAAGTATATTTATGATTCATTAAACAATTGGAATTATATAATATAAATCCATTTAATAATTCATCTAATTGTTTATTTTTAAAATTTTCCATAAAAGCTTTAGCAACTATTGGAAAATTATCAAAATCGCCATTTAAAAATAAAAGGAATGCTGGAGCTAAAAATGGTTTGCTTCTTTCATATTTTTTATTTAAATAAACTAATATAATAGCTGTAATTATTCTACTCTCAGTATTTTTTTTCAGATGATAGTTCATTTCTATTTGGTTTGTATTTCTGGATAAATATGAATTATATATATTATTTAATATTTTTAAATGTTGAGATAATTTTAATTCTGTATCTATTTCTTTTATTATTTCAAAAAATAAATCTAAAGATTTAATAAACAAAAGACCTATAGGCAAAAAATAATCATAAATATCATTTATAAATTCTGAATAATCAAAATTTTTATTATAGCAAGTAAATGTTTTTATAAAATATTTATTGCTTACTTTGAGTAAATAACGCTCAAAATTTTTATCGCTTTTATTAAGATAAAATGTTATTGGACTTATATCTTTTAAATCGATGGCTAACTCAGTAATTATTTCATAATATTTAAATTCATATGGCTTTCCTTTTAAAAGATGTAATTCTTCTCTTAAAATATCATAATTAGGTTTTTCATCTTCTTCTTTTTTTTCAATAAAGTATTTTAAATATTTTTTAATATCAATAACATCACTTAAATCATATGACTTGAATAAATATTTAATTGATGGGATATCATCATATAATAAATTTTTTATTTTGGATTCTATTAATTTTTTATCTGAAAAAAGGAATTCTTCATATAAATTTGTTGAAATAGAAGGAGTATCCTCTTTCGCTTTAATATATTCTTCTTTCAATAATAATATATAAAAATCAAGCAATTTATCGGAATACTCATCTGACAAGCTATATTTAAATTTAAGCGAAAATAAATTTTTTTTCTTTATAAACTCCTTGAATAGTTTAAATCTGAAATCTTTTTCAGTTTCATTATCATCTATAGTAAATTTATTAAATCCCTCTTCTTTTAAATGTTTAATTGAATTAACTTCCTCTCCTAATTTTAGCATACAAGCCAAGCTATCATCTTCAAAAATTTTTTGAATTAATTCATCTGAATATAAATTTTTACAATTATTTTTTGTAATGTTTATTTTTTCAGTTTTTTTATAAAAATTAACAATATCTAGTAAATTGCCTTTTTCTAGTAAAGTTTCATAATTTTCATTTGATATTTCTTTAATTAAATCAAAAAATATAACTTTTTTATCTAAAGTTAAATTATTATTAAATGCAATACTATTTATTAATCCGTTCCCTCTGTACATTTGCAAAGGTATATCATATCTCCATGATATGTCTCCCTTTTTTTTTATTATTATTCCTTTTATTATTTCTAATTTTTCTTCTCTCTTCCGGTTTTTCAATATTTTGGGTAATATTTCTTTTATTAATCTGATCCCATAATTAATTTCTAATTCACCTTTTGATTTATAAGAATTCATTTTTCTTAAAACATCTGCAATATGATCAATTAAACATATTCTAGAAATACATTTTTTTAAAAAATCTTCGTTTTTTGTTGTTAGTAAGGATATTAAATTAAACATTTTATCATAATCATCTTTTTTAGAGCATATATAAAATAATGAATTTATTAAATTAGTATTAAATGTAAAAAAAAAATAAAATATTTCTCTTTTTTTTATATTATTATTCACAAATTCAAAAATATTATTATATAATAAATCAAAATTCTCTTTTTTATAAGGCTTTATATCAAATATTAGATTTTCACTAAATTTTGTTAATTCAAACTTTTCTTCTGAAGATAATGTTTTATATATATCTTGATTCTCATTTATAAAAGCTTTATATAATTCTGGGTTTTTAATTTTTTCTCTATTATGAAATATTTCTTTGATTATATAATTATAACAATTTTCCGCATTAATATTTGTTATTATTAATAATTCATTATTTATTAAATTTAATTTTTTTAATCTTTGATATATTTCAAAAAAGAAACCTTTATCTCTTAATCTTGCTATTTTATGCAAAGGAGTGTCTAAATATACATCTTGTACTACTAAATATTTCTCATATTCTTTAAAAAAAGAGTCAAATTTAGATTCATAAATTTCAAATTTATAGGGCCTTTCATTTATGTTATTTGATTGATTATTTTTTATTTTATAGTTTTCATAAAGTATAGAAAAATAATAAGCAAATATAGAATTTCCTAATCCATCAAAAAATGTAGTACTATCTAATAATTTATAATGCTCATTAAAAAATTTTTCAGGATTTTCATAAAACAATTTTATTGTTGAATCTAATATAGAGCTTTTTCTTAAAGTATAAAGTTTCCTAACTATTTTATTTAAATAATCTCTTTCTTTATTATATGATAAAAGTTCCTTTTTAAGTTTAGTTTCAAATTTGAGAAACTTATCTAAATACTCTTCTAAATCCATTGTAAACATTTTATATTTATTTATATTTTATTTTTTGGTCTATATTTATAAGTATTTTTAAATATAATTATTAATTATTTATAACAATTAAATCTCTAATTTTAATTAATTTCAAAATAAAATTTTTATATATAAAAATGGGGATTGGGGATTGGGGATTGGGGATTGGGGATTGGGG
>JAJMZT010024924.1:0-10608 GCA_023807265.1 Metadinium minorum
CCCAATCCCCAATCCCCAATCCCCAATCCCCAATCCCCATCCCCATTAATGATATTTTACTTTCTTTTTTTTTTAATGATTTATTTTTACAAAATAATTAATAATTATTAATATATGGCCAGTAATATCATAAATTGGATTATAGATAAATATCTAAATAATATATTAGAAATAAACAAAGATCTCACAAAATCATCATTATTAACAGGGGAAATTCAAATGGCAAATTTAAAAATAAAGCCTGAAATTTTTACACTTTTCAATCTTCCTTTTTTTGAATTAGTCCATGGATATGTAGGTAAACTTAGAATAAAAGTAAAATTGCCTAGGGTACATCTTCATCCAATAAGAGTAGAAGTTGAAAACGTTTTTTTTCATGCAAAGCAAAAAAAATTATCTAATATTAATAAAGAAGGAGAAATAAAATTTATGGAAGGGTTTAAAGATAGTTCATTACAAATGCTAGAAGAATTTAAAAATGAACTTAATAATTTTCAAGATGAATTAAATCCTAATTTGTTATCTAAAATAATAAATAATATTGAAATTAATGTTAGTAATATATGCATGAGATTCGATGATGAAATATCTTATACATTAACTCCCTTTAGCTTCGGAGTTTTAATAAAAAATGTAAAATTGAAAACAGTAGATAAAGATTTTAAAGAAGTTGAAAGTAAATATTCTTTACCTTTTGAAGAAATAAATAATAAAATAATTCAAATAGACAATTTTGCAGTATATTTAGATACTTTTGAAAATGAGGGGAAATTGCTTCCATATAACAAAAAAATAATAGATACTCCAAATACAGTAATAAATGATGAAAAATTCAAAACATTTTTAGGTCCAATGTTGGATTATTATCGGTATTGTCTTTCTGAAACATATGAACATATTAATAATTATTCTGCACATAATTATATTATATTTAATTTAGGATTAATTGTTAAAGCTTCAATTAATGAAAATTTAAAAAATGGTAAACCAAAATTTGCTGTCAGCTGCCAAATGAAAGAAATAAAATTAGAATTAAATCTTGTGCAAATAAAGGCAATTTTAAAATTAAGTATTTATCAGAATTTGATGCTAAAATATCAGTCAGGGTTAGGAAATGAATATTATTCAAAGAAATTAACTGAAAAAGAAAAAATGGAATATATTGATAATTATATTACTTATTTTAATTATATGTATGGGAAAAAACCAAATGAAAAAAAAGGAAAAAAAATTAAAGAAATTTTAAGTAAAGTTGAAGAAGGATTAAAATATGAGGAAATACAAATAATGAGAAATGCTGCAGAATCAAAAATGAGTCATACTAATGAAATGGAAAATATTGATAAACAATTAAAAGAAACTATAAAAGAAGGTAAAAAAACATTTAAATTTAATTTTAAAAAGAAAAATAAAGAAGAACAAGAATTAAAAGAGAAAGAAAATAAAAAAAAAGTTGAAGAATTAGAACAAAAAAAAACTGAATTACAACAAAAAGTAACAGATTTAATAAAAGAAAAATTAAACCATATTGAATTATTAAGTGGGTTTCTACCTGATACATCTGGTAATTTCAGTTTAGTGACAGTTAATTTGGAAATAGATGAAATTCAATTTTGCATAAAAAGAAATCAAAAAGAAAAATTATTTACTTTGTTTTTAAAAAAATTTATGGTATTTGGAGATTTAAAAAATAGAGATCAAACAATTAAAACAACTATTAGTGATATTTCGATGATGCAATATCAATTACTTGAATCAAAATATCAAATGATCATGACTACTGTGAAACAAAAAAATGAAAAATTAAATGAAGAAGAAAGACAAAAAATTAATGCTTGTGATATAGAATTAGAGAATAATCCTGAATTTGAAAAAAGTAATTTTAGAATTAAATTTAGAAATCAAAAAAGAATTATAATTATAGCAAATATTTATAGTTTACAATATATTTCTAAAAAATTTGTCGATTATATGACATTTTTTATGGATAAAAATTTTGATTTTCCAGAAAAATATAATTGTTCAGGAGAAATATATAAATTTATAAAAGATGGGTTTAAATATGATTCATTACAAACAAACTATCAACATTTAAATGCTGATTTAGATGTAACAATTAAAAGTCCAATTATATTATTTCCAATAGATATTTTAGACAATAATAATAAAAAATGTATTTTAATTAGATGTGGAGATTTTAATATTAATTCAATTCTACCTCCTAGACAAGAAAAAAATGTAAATTATGCAGAAATTAAAGAAAAAGAAAAATTAATTGATATTTATAATATAAAATCCGGAAAATTAAGAATTACTACTCTAGATAATTTTGATGGAGATTTAACCTGTCTTTTAGATGCACAAGGTCTAAATTTAGTTGAAGATGTATCTTTTTATTTAAATACTTATTTAATGTTTGAACACAAAAATCCATATTTTGAAAAATTCAAAATAGAGATGAATATTGGAAAATGCAGAGTAAATATAAGAGATACTCAACTACCTTTTTTTATGGAATTAATTGAAAAATCTGGAAAATTATTGAAATTAGCAAAGTATAAATTAGAAGATAGGACTTATTTTGAAAAAAAAGAAATTCATTTTAATAAAGAGGAACAAGTACTTTATAATAAGAATAATAAGAGAAACAAAAAAAACGAAGAAAAAATTAAAAATGATAAGCAAGATGATAAAAACGAAGAAAAAATTAATGAATTCAATTTGAATAATTTTTTAGAAGGTGAAAAAGAAGAAAAGAAGGAAGAAAATAAAGAAGATAAGGAAAATGAAAAGCAAGAGGAAAATGAAAATCAAGTAATAAATACTTCAATAAAAGAAAAGGAGAAAAATAATATAATTACTAATAATAATGATTTAAAGCAGGAAGAAAATAAAATAAATGAAACTATATTATTATTAGCTAATTTTCATCTTAATGAATTCCAATTTTGTCTCCAAAAAACAATATCATACGGAGAAAGACAAATATTATCCAAAACAAATGATGATAAATTAAAAAATTTAATTTATCGTGATTTTATTATATTTGATATGAATACTTTTAAATTTGATTTTTTATTAACAGATAAATTGAATGTCAATACCACATTATTAATTAAATCAATAGGGATAATTGATAAAGAAACATTAATAACTAATATAAATAATCCCCAAGGAGAATTATATATAGATAAAGAATTTCAAAATATAATAAAAATGGATTCAGGGCAAAGTAAAAAAGAATTATTTACAACTTTAAATTCACAATCTTCTAAACTAAACTCAGAGAATAATGGTCAAAATTCTATTTCATTAATTAGTTCAGATGAAGATTTAAATAAAGGAAAAAATAATATTAAAGATATTTATGATGAATATTTTATGGTATTAAAATTCAAGCATGATAATGAAAAACAAATACAGTCGGCCGATATTTTATTAAAAAAAATAAAAGTTTGCATTGCAATGAATACAATAGGTAGATTTTTACAATTTAGTTTTTATTATTTAGAAATGTTCTATAAAATAATTGAAAAAAATTTAGTTATTTGGGAAAAAATGGAACAAGAACATAAAAAGGAAAAATTGAAAAAAAAATTACACAAAAAAAAATCATCAAAAAAAAAACTTATATTAAATATTGATAATGATGAAAATATAATTAATAATGATAGTTCTGATTTAGATGAAGAAAATGAGACAGACGATAGTAATAAATTATTTGATTCCAATTTCGCTGGAAAATTAGGTGAAGATATTAGGAATAAAGAAAAAGAAGATGATGAAGGGCTTTTAATAATAGATACTAGTACAAAAAATAATAATGATAATAAAGAAAAAGAATTAAATATTATAAAAACTAATTCTTTTAATGATATAATAAATAATGACATGGATAAAGAAGCTGAAGAAAATTTAAAAAATGAAGAAATTAAATTAAGTAAAATATTTACTACAAAAAATTTAAAATTTAATATTAATATTAAACTTGAATTGAGAGAAACATCTATTTTATTTCCTCTAGATGATACTAAATCATCAACAAAAGTTTTAAGAATAAAATCAAATCTAAATGGGAATGTATATCTTAAAACGGATATAGATTTAATAAGAGATGGAAATGAGAAACTAGTAAAAATTAATATTAATGAAAATATTTTTAAAACAGGTTTAAAAATACTTAATGTTGAATTTGGTATTTTAAATTATCAAAATGGGGTATACAGTATAGATAATATATGCGATAAAATTTTAACAGGATTTCGTTTATGTTTAAATATTAATTCTTTATTATTGCCTGAAAAAGAGCAATCTATAACTATTGCAAATATTGATGCAGAACCTTTAGTATTTAATATTGGTTTTACACAAATTAAAGCTTTTATAAAATTTATGCCAATTTTAACAGAATTTTTAGCGGATATCAAAAAAGAATATGATGATCCTGTAAAAGAAATAGAAGAATTTATTGATATCGATGAAGATATTAATTATAATAATAATTATATCAATAATATAAATAATATTAATAATGATAATCAAAATAATAAAATAATTACAAATGATGATGATAATTTAAATTTAAATATAATATCCACTACAATAAATGAAAATAAGAATATTATTAATATGGAAGAAACCAACAAAATGAAAGAAAATTATAAATTAAGAAAAAAAAATAGAAAAAAGAAAAAAAAAAAGAAGTCAAAAAATAAAAAAAGAAATGGAAAAGCTGAAATAAATATTTTAAAAATGAATAATACTATAAATGTGAAAATAAATATAGAAAAAGCTTCAATAAAGATAATAGATGATTCTGGATATTATTTACAACCATTATTAAATATAGAATTTAGAAATCCACCTATTAAGTTTATTTTAAATACAAATAGTGATTCAGTTGAAAATATAACTAGTTTACTTATAGAAAGTATATCTCGTAAAGAAATATCTCTTAAAAATTATGACATAAAAAGTCTAGCCTTATATGGAGAAATAGTTTTTAATTTTTCAATAACATTTTATAATAATAGAATAGAAGATTGGGAGCCTATCATTGAAAAATATGGGGCATCTATAACTTTGGACCAAATTGCATGGTTTTCAAGATTAAGAATTTTATATCACAGTAATGATATGCTTAATTTAAATTTATCTTTTTCAATTTTAAGTACAATAAATGAAATTTTAAAAAAATTTTTGATTCAAGAAGATAAGTCTCAAAAATTAAGAGAATCAGCTTCAAATAGTGATGGGAGAATATCAATAGAATTTATTAATTTAAGTGGAATTGATATCTGTTGTTGGCTAGATGCTGAAGATACTTTATTAAATAATAATAATTTTTCAAATAATTATAAATTTAATTTAGAAAGTGATATAAATAATGAAAATCATATAAAAGTTATTAGAAGAAATAGGTTAAATAATGCATATAAAAATTTAACTGATGCACAATTAAAAATAATAAAAGATAAATTTAGTTTTAAAGTTCAAGGATTTCTGCCTGTTACATCAAATGATTTTTCTTCTAATTATACTACTTGTTTTAAATTAAAAAAAGATTTAAAAGATAAATATATTGATAAAAAAAAGGTAAATTTAATCACAGAAAATGATGGAATGAAAGAAAATGATGATATTCAAATCATTGATGAAGAACATAATAATCTATTATTAAATGAAAAATTAATATCAAATAATGAAGATAATATTATTGAAATAAGTAATAATTTGGGAGCAATTATTGATGATAATATTCAAGAAGATATTGAAATATTTATTAAAATAAGAAAAAATGGCAATTTAAAATCAATAGTATTTGAAAGTAATATATTCTTTTATAATAATTTGCAAATTCCAATTTCATTATCTTTAATATCACAAGAAGATTTTGTTGGAAAATATAAATCAAATGATGCTAATATTAATCATCAAGATAATAATGACAAATTAATTATAAATTCAGGTACTAAAAAGTCATTATCACTTATATATTTAATTAAACAATATAGAATATATATATCTTTTTTTGATAAGTCAAATAAAGAAAATTATAATTATTCTTTATTATATGAAAATTTCAAGAATTTAAAAAATAATTATCAAAATTTTATAAAATATGAAGAAGAAAATATACCTAATTATAAAGGAAAAAAAGAAACAAAATTAGATGATTATTATTCTAAATTAATTTCAATAAATCATAAAAATAAAACTTTTTATATATCTTCAAATTTAATTATACAAAATGGTTCTAATGAAATATTTAATGAAAAATCAAATCAACAAAATGAACCATTCAAAAGAACAAGTTCAATTAATATTGAAATGCCTTCTAATATTAATATTGAAAATAATGATAAAATAGAAAAAATTCAAATTGAAAATTCTGTTAATAGTTTACAATTTGAAAGGATTGTTACAAAGGCTTATAATTATTTGTTTATTTTAAATGAATCACTTAATATTGAAAATCAATTACCATTTAATTTAAAATGTGAATTAGATGGAAATGTTAAAAAAGAGATAACAATAAGGCCTTTGCAAAATAAATATTTTTTAGATGTAAATAAAGATAATGCAAAATTAAAATTAATTATAAAATACCAAAAGAAAACTTTCGTTTCAAATTTATATGATATAAATGCTATAGGCCTAAATGAAAATCAAAATCGAAATGTAAAAAATGAAAATAAAGAAGATATTGAAACTACTATACAATTATATGAATTAGTTGATAATGTGCCAAATAAAAATAAATTTATTGAATGCAATATTAAAATAGAAGAAAATATGGAAAATGATAAATTAATAGGAGCTTATGAAAAAGAATTTGAGCATACTATAAAATCTTTTTCTAAAAAAAGAAAAATAATAATATATAATAAATGCATAATAATTAATAAAACAGACTTTTTATTATATCTAAAAAGTGAAGATATAAAAGAAAACAATTTCAATTTCGAAAATTATAATGGACAAGTATTTGCAAATAGCGTAAATATTCTTTCAACAGAAAGTGTTAAAAAAACTTTTAAAATAAAAAGTGAGAATTCAAACTGGTCTGATAAATTCAATATTAATACAATAGGTCATATTGGAGTAATCTCTTTAGAAGTAAATAGTGAAAATGCTAACCATATAACTAATCTAGAAATAGGTGTTTCCATTTCTTCTTCATGGAATTTCCCTAATTCTTTATTTATTACGATTGAACCAAGATTTTTATTAATTAATAAATTTGGATATGATTTACAATTTAAGCAATATAATAATAAAAAGGATAGAATTAGGAATGATAATGAAAATGAATTTCAAAGTCATATTTTAAAAAATGGAGAAGAACTTAAATTAAATTTATTAAAAGGAAGTAAAGGTATGAAAAAGATGATTCAAGTTAAAATGGGAGAATATTCTTATTATTATTCATGTCCAGTTGATCTTGATGAAATAGGGGATGTTGATGTTAAAATTCCAATTAATGATGAAATGAAGCAAAAGATTTTAAAAAAAAATAATGAAATTGAAAAAAAAATTGAAAAGATGAAAAAAAAAGAAAGATTAAAAAAAAAATTACCAATAATTGAAGAAAAAGAAGATGAAGATAAAAAAATAACAGAAAAAAATAATGACATTAATAATAATATTAATAATATTAAAAATGAAAATAATTTAATAAATAATAAAGTTGAAAAAGAAAATGAAAATGAAATAAATACTAATAATGATGGTGATGATATTTTGAATAAAAATGATAATAAATTTGAAATAAAAAACTTTAGCTCTAGTAATTTAGAAATTATTAATATTAACAATCTTATAAACAATAATAATAATAATAATAATATTAATAACGATGATAAAAACCAAAATTTAATTAATATAGATGAGAAAATGACAGATTCATTTAGTATTTCTGAATCAGAAAAAAATTCAGGAATGGACGAGGATGAAATAAGTACAGATAGCTTTTCATTTACAAAAAAAAGTGAAAAATTTAGGACAAAAAAAGATGGAAAAAAAGAGTTAACTCCAATCCAAGAAAGACTAAAAAAAATAGAAGAAAGAAATAAAAAATTACAAGAAGTTCAAATGAGACCTAGAAAATATTATATTTTTAATCATAATAATAATCCATATTTGCTTATTCGTATAACAAAATCGATCCATAAAGGATTAATTTATATTGTAATATTTCCTCCTGAAGAGCCACAATATATAATTAAAAATCAAACAGATTTTCAAATATCATTAAAACAAAAAAAAGATATTTTCTCTCATGAAAATATCATTTTAGAAAAAGGGGATTCTATACCTTATGTATGGGGAGATACCTTAATAAATCAGAAACTATTAAATGTCTCAATTGATAATAATGATGTAGAAATAAATCTAAATGAAATAAAAGTCATTCGAAAAATATTAAAAATAAATGAAGAATTAACACAAAATAATCAAAATGAAAGATTATCATTTTTCTTTCAAACAGTTATTGAAAAAAATAGAACAAGAACTTTAATAGTAAAAAATTCAAATGAAACGGAAAATAATCAAAAATCATTTTTAGAAAGAATAAAAGAGCTAAGAAAAGATTCATTTAATATTAAATTTAAATTATACACAAAAGGTTTAGGTATATCAATAATAAATAATGAACCAAGAGAATTATTTTATATATCATTTTATGGCTTCTTGCTTGAAAGCCAATTATTTTCATTTAATAGAGAACAATGTAATCATATTATTGCAAATGCAAAATTATCTTTAAAAAATTTCCAAATTGATTATTGTTTAAAAGATCTTTTTAAAAGTATGATAATTCCAAAAAACCAAATAACCCCACAAATAGAAGAAGGAAATCAAGATAATAATATGAATAATAATAACTTGTTAATTCCCTTATTTCAAGGAATTATTTCTTTTCATAGAACATCCAATCATTTAACATCTGTTTTTTCTGATGAATTTCCTCAAATAGATTTTACTGTCCAACCAATAAAAGTGAATATTAGTAATTACCAACTAATGAGTCTTTTAGATTTTGGTCTACAATTAAAATCTGAATTTGACTTTTACTTAACTGAACCTGAAAAAAATAAAAAATTTGATAATATTGAGGATATGGAAAAATTTTTATTTGAAGAAAATTCAAATAATAAAGAAATATATGAATATGACCCAGAACATTATGATCCTTTATTAAATTCAGATTTAACAACTTTACCGGAAGAAATAATTTTTAATTCTGAAAAGCATTATATGTTTTTTATTAAAAATATTGCAATAGGAAGCTTAGTGGTAATTTTAACAACAAGAATAGATCTAAATTCAATAGGCTTAATTCCAGTCATATTATCAGGATTAAGTAGTTTTATTGGAAATATTTTTACTCATATAACAGATTATAATTTATACTTACCATCATTATATTATACTGATGTATTTACTGATATTGTAACATTAGGAACACAATTAACAAATTCATATTTAAGTCAATTTAAAAAAAGAATATTTAAATTTGTTGGTAGTTTAGATATTTTAGGAAATCCTACTGGATATGCATCATCCATAGGAGAAGGATTTTTAGAGATATTTGAGGCCCCTAGACGTGGTCTTATTCATGGGCCTCTTGGTTTTGGAGAAGGAGTTGCAAAAGGCTTCGGTACATTTATTACAACAATAATTTCTAGTAGTTTTGATTTTGTAGGAAAAATTTCTGGAACATTATTAGCTTCATGTGAAGAATTGCAAGGAATGAAAAACACAGAATATTTATCTGAAAGAGAACCATCAAACATTCTTACTGGCTTATATTTTGGGGTTAAAAATGGATTTATGGATATAGGAAAAGGATTCGCTGGAATATTCATAAAGCCATATCAAGAAGCCAAAAAAAATGGATTTGGAGGTTTTATTCAAGGTGTTGGAGCAGGATTAATCGGAGCAGTAGTTTCTCCCTTGACAGCTGGTTTAAGAATTGCAAATAATTTATTTATCGGAATTAAAAATACTGCACTTATTTTTAATCCTAAGTTAATAACAGAAAGGTTTAGATATCCAAGAACTATACAAAAAGCCATTAGACTCAATTCTTATAATGAAGATGAAGCTTTAGTTCGAGCAATATTAGATTATTTAGGGGGATATGAAGATCAAGAAATAATATATTTTAAACAATTTAAATATATTAATCCTGGACTTCAAAACTCTATATCTACTTTGATTTTGACTAATAAGTGCGTTATGATTGTTTATCAAGCTAAGGAATTAGTATTTAAAGTTTTATTGAATTCAATTAGAAAGGTGGAAGTTCATAAAGAGCCTAATAATACAAATATAGATTTAATCTTTTATTTGCAAAATAATACAAGGAAATATATTAGAACTATTGATTTGTCACTTTGTATCGATTTTTATCTTATGCTTGACAATCTCAGAGAATAAAAAATAAATATAATAAATTAATATTATATTAATAATTATAATATTATTAATATTATTTTATATAGATTAGTTAAATATTACACTTTTATAATGAAATTCTGATTTTTGTATTTAATTTCATAATTTTAATTATAATAAAATATATTATATTAATATATACTT
>JAJMZT010024925.1:0-10570 GCA_023807265.1 Metadinium minorum
AAAATATTTATTGAAAAAGTTTCAGAAATAGATAATATATATGAAATATTAGGAAAAATATATATGTCTGGATACCCGGAAGTTATTACAATTACAATCAATATTCATAATTTCGTTTCAAAATTGAATGGATGTGGCATTACAACAAATGATTATCAAAATATTAATAATATATTAAAAGATATTTTAAGGAAAATAAAAAGACAACAAAGACTGGCCTATAGAGATAGACCATTAATCAGATTTATTTATGGAAAACAATTTCAAACTATTTATGATTATTTAAAAGGAGAAAAACACATTGATATAAATCCATTTTTAAAATATTTCACAAATAATTTAATAAAAAAAGAAGTTAATTATACTTTTAAAGAGGGAAAAGGAAATATATATGAAGATTTAATAGAAAATTGTGAAAATTTTTTATATAAAGTTTTAGAAATAAATAATCTGAAATTAGAAACTATTTATAAAGATACTCTGATAATAGAAAAAAGCAAAGAAGCAAATTATAAAGGTGTTTATCTTTATAAATCTGAATGTTTAGAAAAAGATATAATTCAAATTTATAATTATCTCACTAAGCATATTCCTATTGCCCATGCAATATTATTATGTAATAAAGAGACTACAAATGAGGAATTATCTGCATTTTTATATAGGTCTATTTTATGTGATTATAATTCTTGTTTCATTATTGGAGGAATAGAATTATTGCAATTTGACCAAAAAAATGTTTTGTTAAAATTATTAAATGAGTTATATATTCAAGATAATGAACAAATGAAATCTTGCTTAATTATTCTTTATACTACTAACACTAGTGAAATTTTTAAGAGTTTAGATTCCATGAAGTATAGAAAATATTTAGTCGATTTAGTAGATAAAGTAAAATATATGAAAGTTGATATTTCAAATGTATCAATCATTTCTTCAGATAAATGTGGAGTAGGAAAATCAACTCAAATAAAACTGGAAATAGAAAAACAGGAGAAAAAATATATTCATTTTCCTTTTGGAGGAATATTATATAGAGCTGATATAATTACAAGATTAAAAAAATTAGAAATACCTAATAATGGTGTGATTCATTTAGATTTATATGATACTGATCAAACTGATCTAATGACTGAATTTCTTTTTTCAATTTTAATTACAAAATTATATGGGCAAAATGAAGATATTTTTTATTTATCTAAAGACATTGAAATTAAAATAGAAATCCCAAATGGATTTATTGATTTTATGAAAAAGTTTCCAATACTATCTTTGCTTGAATCAAAAAAATTAACAATTAAAAATCTAGCTCCTTTGATCGTCCCAGCAAATATAGATTCTCATATTCAAATTATTGCAAATTATTTAAAGCTATTAAAAGAAAAAAAAATAGAAAAAAAGGATTTATATATTAAAGGAATTACACCTTTTGATTTAAAAGAGGAAGACGAAGATAAAGACACTATAGAAGATGCCCAATTATTATCACAAGAAGAATGCACAGATTTAATTTTTGAGATAATTAAAAAAGATATAGAAGAGCCAAATTATTACCAAATAATATCTTTTATTGAGGTCTTATCAACACAACTGATAAAATTCTCTAAAAATTTCTATTTAAGTGTAAGCAATCTGAAATGCTATAGTTTTGATTTTGAAGTAAGAACTTTTATAATCAATAATCTTATTAAATTAACTAAATTTATTACAAAATGTTCACTTAATTCCTTAAAAAATCAAGAAACTACTCAGAAATTACTTCTTGGAGGATTTAAAGAAGAAGAATATATGGATTTAGCTATGAAATCTCTTCTTGTTTATAATTTTCATGATATAATATCATATGAAAAAATGAATCAGTCTTTTTTATTTTTCCATGAAGGAGATGGACAAGGATTCAGTTTTATAACAAAAAAATCAGAAGGTGGTGATGAATATAGAACAATAACTAACATAAAAAATTATTTTCAAAAAGAACTAAAGACGAGCCCTTTTTCGGTTTTAAAGGAAAAAAATTATGCCATATCTAATTATAAAAATTATACTCAAAAACAATTTCTTAATGAAATAAAAATGATTTTAGATATTTCAAATCCAGTAGATATAAAAGAGGAAAAAATAAAAGAAAAAATACCTTTAGAATTAATAGCAGGCAGTTATGTATTTACTGCTGATAATTTTGTAAAAATGGCTCTTATATTATTGAGAATAAGAGCAAATATTCCAGTTATAATGATGGGGGAAACTGGATGTGGAAAAACATCTCTTATAAGAAAATTATCAGAATTAATTAATAATGGGTCAAGTTCAAAAATGAAAATACTAAATATTCACGCAGGTACAAGTGATAAAGATATTATATATTTTATTGAAAATGTAGTTTTAAAAGAAGCTGAAGCTTTAGAAAAATATGAAAATGTGATAAAAGAACATTATAAAAGAAACAAATTAGATTTTACACCTAAAAAAATATGGGTATTTTTAGACCAAATTAATACATGCAAATCAATGGGTTTAATTAATGAAATAATGATTAAACATACATACCATGGAAAATGTCTACCTTCAAATATTATTTTTATTGCAGCTTGTAATCCCTATAGACTAAAACAAAAAAATATAATGATAAATGAAGAAATAAAAATAAATAAAAATTTAAAAAAGAATCCATTAGTTTATAATGTTAATCCATTACCATCTTCTTTACTCAATTTTGTTTTTGATTTTGGATCTTTAACTAAAGAAGATGAAATAAACTATATTGAAAACATTATTTCCCAATCTATTTATAAAAAAATCAATGAAAGAGAAGGAAATTTAAGAGACTATGAAATTAAGAATATTTATAATTTTGCAAAAGATATGATTATTTGTGCACAAGATTTCTTAAGGGAAAATAATGATATTTCATCAGTTTCTTTAAGGGATATAAGGAGATTTTGCATTTTTTATGAATTTTTCTTTGAATATTTAAAAAACAGAAGAAAGGAAGAAGATGATTGGGAATTTCCTTATAAATCTTATATAGAATATATAGAATTAGATGAATTTTCTTTAAGAATATATTCTATTATTTTATCAATTTTTGGATGTTATTATTTGCGTTTACCTGATAATAAAAAAAGAGATGAATTAAAAAAGAAATTAAATACAATATATAAAAAAGATTTTCTTGACATTCCTAAAAAAGAAGAATTATATATTTTAGATAATATTATACTTGAAAGAGGAATATCAAAAAATAGAGCTTTATTAGATAATGTTTTTTCCTTATTTGTTGCAATTAATACTAAAATCCCAATATTTATTATAGGTAAGCCAGGCTGTAGTAAATCTTTGAGTGTTCAATTAATAAATAAGGCAATGAAAGGAAGATCTTCTTACTCTCCTTTATTTCGACCATTACCAAAAATATTATTGCATTCACATCAAGGTACAATGTTTACTACTTGTTACGAAATGAGAAAAATGTTTCATAAAGCAAGGAGTGCATATTTTAATTTATCTGAACAATACAAAAGAGAAAATATACCAATGATTTTCTTTGAGCACATTGGACTTTTAGAATATTCACCATATAATCCTTTAACAGTTTTTCATTCTGAAATTGAATATGATTTAAATATAGGAGATAAAAAAGTAGCCTTTATTGGAATATCAAATTGGGTTTTAGATGCTTCTAGTATGAATAGAGGAATGTTAGTATCAATACCAGAATCAAATATGGAAGATATAAGAGAAAATGCATTAACAATATGGAAATCATATGAATATCGCATTGCATCATTATTCCATAAATTTTTTCAAAATTTAGGAGAATCATATTTTGAATATAAACAATTTTTAAAAAATAAGTATTATTTAGAAGGAAAAAATGAATTTCATGGAAATAGGGATTTTTATTTTTTCATTAAATTTGCTGTAAATAAAATAATGGAACTTAACATTGGAGATATTGATGAACATAAATTAGAAACAATTGCAATTAAAAGTGCTGAAAGAAATTTTGGAGGATTACTTCTTGGAGAAACTAGAATAACTTCACTTGAAATAATGAAAACTTTCTTAAAAAAGAAATTTCTAAATATTTCTATAAAAAAGGATTATGATATATTAGAAAGAATTAAAGAGAATATTATGGATTTAAAAAGTAGATATTTAATGATTATTTCAAAAGTATCAGTTAGCTCCTTCTTATTATCGTCAATATTAACATCTTTAAATAAAGAATATAGTTTTTATATTGGATCACAATTTCAAAAGGATATTCAGAGTGGAGAATATTCATTTAAAATGTTAAAAATAATCCAAATGAATATTGTGCAAGGAAAAGTTATAATTTTAAAAAATTTAGAATCAATTTATCCGTCATTATACCATTTATTTAATCAGAATTTCCTAGAAATTTGTCAAAAAAAATATGCTAGAATTAAAATAGGAATTGTTTATGGATTTTGCTCAGTTGATGATAACTTTAGATGCATAGTAAATATTGATGAAAATATAATCAATGAAGAAGAGTCTCCTTTGCTGAGTAGATTTGAAAAACATTTTGTTTCTTTTAAACATTTATTGAGCCTTAATCAAATTGAATTATCAGAATATATTAATAATATTTTCTCCGAATTAATAGCTTATGATGAAAGTTATAAAGGAATTAATTATGATTTAAAAACAATCTTTATAAATTATGATATTGAAGAAATTCAAGGTATAATCTATGAAGCAAGTAAAAATTTGGTAAAAAATAGTGATTTAATAGATGAAGTTATAAAAAAATTTAGTTTAATCTTGCCACAAGATATAATATTATTAATGCATTTTAATGGATTTAAAGACAAACATAAGGGAATTATAGACCAAATCATGCATTATTATAATAAAGGGGAACATAATAATTTAAAGAAGTTTTTGGAAAAAATGGAAAATAATAAAAATGTCATATATACTTTTAGTGATATTTTTGATTATATCTATAATATAAATGATATTTATAATGAAAAATTTGGTAAAATAGCTAAAGATAATATAAAAGAATTAAAAATAGGCTCTTATAAATCGGAAAATGAATTTGAAAAAGAAATTGATGACTTTTTCCAAAATAATTGGAAAATATGTTTTCTGAAATTTACAGCTAATGAAGGCAATTTTCTGAATTATATAAAATGTCTCATAGAAAACAAAGAAAAAGAATATATTGAAATTCAAAACAAAGTTTTTATTTTTATTATCCATATAAAAAGGATTTTTAATTCAGAATTACAGAATTTTGTAAAGAGAGCCAAACAAGAACAAATTGAAATTAATAAAAAAAGTTCTAAAGAAATAATTTCATTTTTATCAGGATATTATCAAATTTTTATTGATAATTTAAATGGAAATGATGATTTAGCTTTAAATGATTTTTTATATTTAAAAGGAAAAGAACTTTTAAAAAAATATTTTGATTTTGATATTATTTTTCTTGACAATATTTATAAGCATATATACTCTTTTAAATATTATATTCATTCTTCATTTAGAGATTTAAATAAAGACAATTATGCTAAAAAATTAATAAGACTTTTGGAGGTTGATAAGAATATAAGAAATGATATTACTAATTGTATTTTAAATCAAATTAATAAAGAGGAGAGTAATATTATCAAAGTTTTTAAAACAGAAAATTCAGTAACTCAACATGATATTGATATAATGAACATAACTATCAAATATTTATCTAAATTATATATAGAGCATTTATTTCTTTTAAGCTTTAAAGCAGAACAAGAACAATTATTTTCTACTTTATTATCTTTTGAAGAAAAAAAAGAAAGGGAACACATGAAAAATATAATTTTAATAGAAGATGAAGATGATAAAGAAAATTATAAAAATCAACAGAATATTTTAGAAAAAAATGAAATTATAAATAAAGCAAGAAAAGTCTATTTCAAAAAATTAATTTATATTAAAAATAATGAACAAAAAGAATCAAAGTTATTAGAAGCTAAAAAAAATAAATTAGACATAATTTTAGGATTAGAATTGCCTGGATTTTATCCTATTATTAATAGCATTATTAATAAATTTAGAAATGAACGATTAATAAATTATAATACAAATGAATCTATATTAAGAAGAAATTATTTCAAGGATAATGAAATTGAAGGAAAAAAAAACAATTATATATCAGAATTAAAGAAAATAAATGAATCAACATTTATATTAATATCAAATAATGAGTTTTTGTCAGAAATTATAGATGATAATAATAAGGAATTATTATTAAAATTATTAATTGAAGATTATTATACTTTATTTATTGAAAAGCATATAATAAAAAATGAATCTGCTATAAATCAAATAAAAAGATTATTGAAAAAAATTTTATCTTTAAGATTTGATATTCAAGAGGAAGAAGATTCGTTAAAAATTATAGCAAGTAATATTAATTGGATAGAAAATTATTATAAAGAAATTACTAATATTCTAAATATTTTTTATAAATTAAGTAATTTTTTTCCTTATTTATATGAACAAATAGAGGATATTATTGATAATAATAAAATAAAAATTGAAAATTCTGTAAGATGTGCATCATATTTGGATTTAGTTAATAGGCCTTTTTTTTATGGAATTGAATCAATTTTAAGAGTTTTAACTTCTAATGAAAAAATATTTATTGAATTAAAAAACAAAAAAGAAAAATATGTTGCATTTATAAAAGTGATTAAAGAAATTTTGCCTGAAGCATTTAATCTAAATATTAATTTAAATTTATTTTCAAAAGAAGTTTATTCATTAAAAGAAATATTAATTTTAATTGAATGCTTTAATTCAAATAATATATATAATGAAGAAAATATAATAAAAATCTTCAATTATTTCTCTCATGAAACTAATCTTATTAATTCTGAAGAAAAAGAAGAATTGGAACATAATTTTGAAAAATTTTTAAAATTTTTATATAATTCAATAAGTAAAGATAAATTATATAATGAAATTATATCTGAAATATTTAAAAATGAGTATTATAAAATATATTTTAAAGAATTTAGAGAGAAATTATTTAGTTTAATTTTAGAAAAAGATGAGTTTATAATTAAAAATAATCAAATATTGAACTTAATTATTTTAAATAGCCAGAATTCTATTTGCATGGTAAATAATTTATATGAAATTCACCAAGACTCATCATCTTTGATGGCATTATTAAATGAATGCAAAAAAGAATCTTTAGAACAAACAATTATTAATATATTTGAACACAAAATATTATTGTATTTTGAACAAATTAGTTATCAACCAAGAAAAAATAATCTAGGAAAAAATAGAATACAAAGAAATAATACTACTGTTTTATTTGGTCCATCTTTTGATTTATTAGGAGAGTGCCTTTTATTTTTAGACTCTATGTATGAAGAAAATGATATTTTATTTGATCCAAATGAAAATATTTGTAAATTGTATGCTTTAACATATATAAAAATTTATTTAAGTAAACTTATTTATTTTATTTTATATGAAAAACAATATATTAATGATGTATCTGAAATAATGAAAGAAATAATTGGCTATGATAATAATAATAAATTTAGAAGAATAATAAAGATATATATTTTCAAAATATATTTCAATTTAATGAATAGAAGTTGGGCTAAATTTACTAGTCATAATTATGAAAATGATTTTATTTATTTTTATGATATATTAGAAAATAACCAAGACAATTATTTATTAATTCAATTATTGCCATCAGATCTTCAAGTATTAAAAAACTACAACTTTTTGAACAATATGAATGAAGATATTAAAAAATATAATAATAACAATAATGAATTATTTTTCAATATAATCAATGAATATGGGCTCGATATATTTTTAATTATGTCAATAAATAATATATTTTCTAATTATGAAATGAGAGGATATTTCAAAGAATCATCTAATTATTCAAAATTCTATAAATCATTAATAGATGAATATCAAGGCAATGAAGATTTAAAAAAGTTATTATCATTATTTTTTAATTCTGATAATTATAAAGATATAGTTAAGCCAAAAATAGAAGCACAAAAATATGATATTATATATGTAGGAGATCCTTTTGAAACTTTATTATATGGTTATCGTTTTTGTGTTCAATCTTTAAATATAGAAGACAATAATCAAAATTATTTATATTATTCAATATTAACTAAAAATTCCTTATATTTCATAAAAAATACATTTATCCCTGGAAGTTATTATAGTGGAAAAAATAATAATCAAGAAAAAAAAGGTCCAAATTTAAAAATGGGTATTAGTATTGAATCTAAAGATGAATTTTTATTATATCATAAAAAAGTAAGAAAGTTAAGTGAAATTTCTTTTAGATTATTAAATTTTATTTTATATAGCCATCTATTCTTTGCAAATTGTTTATATTATATACCTGATAATGAATTAAATAAAATTTGTGAAAAGATTGGGATGAATTGCCTTGAAATTATTCAATCTAATTGGGATTTATTAGATGAAGCTTTAAGAAAAGTAAATATTACATTTATACAAATATTTATAAATTTAATTTTCAAAAGGTTATCTAAATTAATTCAAAATTGTAATATAATTAAAAATGAAAATGATTTAAATTTATTTGAGGAAAAAATAGAAAATTTAGTCAATGAATGTTTTTTAGAATATCCAGACTATTCTAAAGCATATTTAGAAACAAATGAAAAATTAGTGAAAACATCTAAAGACAATATAAGAGCAATAATTACAGAATTATATCCACCTATAGAAGATTATTATCCATTTAAAGAGTATCCATTTTTAAAATATTTCACTTATACAAAATACAAATCAATTATCAATGATTTAAAAAAAGAATTAGGTCCAGAAGAAAAATGTAAAAATGAATATCCTTTATTATATAACTATTTAAAAGAAAATAATGATAAATCCGGCATAAAAAATTTAAAACATCTTCCAATATTTAATGAATTCACAAATATTATGACATACCATTATTCATTTAATATTACCAGAGAAGAAGCAAAAATAAATAAGTTTAATAATGAGTCCATATATACTTTTAATGAAAAATTCCATAAAAAAGCAGATGAATTTATAAAAGCTTGGAATGATATGAAATTTCAAATGGTAAAATATAAAGATGAAAAAATGGAAATAAAAACTTTATCTGAATGTGATAAAATAGCTTATTTCTTAAACGATAATAGAGAGAATGGTTATGGAATGTATATTGCTTCAGCTTATAATAATTTTATTAATTGGCAAAATGAATTTTTAAATTATATAATACAATATGGTTCTAATAAAAAATATTTAGATTATTATATTAATAGAATGAATAAAAAAATTCCTGTACAAGAAGCAAATTCAAATCAAATTTTAAATATAGATTTAGATATTGATTTCAATGGCTCTCTTTTCCATAATTTTAAAGATTTAGTAAATACTTTTTCAAGAAGGAATATATTTATGAAAAATGGAGAAATTAATTATTTAAATTATAACTCATTTGTATATGATTTACCTCAGATAGAAGAAGAATTAGCAAAAATAATTCTTTCTGAAAAATGTCTCTTTTCAAATAATTTAAATTTTGTGAATTATTTAGGAGAAGAAACTTTATCAGAAATGATCAATAAATTTTATTCAAAATATTCACAAAAAGATTTATCAGATAAAGAAAAAACTATTGTTGCTAGATATATTAAGAATCAAAAATGGTATAATAATGACTATAATTTTCAACCAATTTTTAATTCTTTGAAAATACTTCTTTTTTATTTAATAAATAATAATTTTACTGAAAATGATAAACTATTTGAAATATTATCTCGAGCCCCTAATTATTTAAAAATAGATCAAGATTGTATAAATTTTTTATCTCGAGAAGTAAGTGATTTTAAAATTGATAAGTTTATTAATATATTTTTCTTATTTGAACATTTATGTTTTAAGAATATATGCCAAGATCTTAGTGAAAAATATAAATCCAAAATAGATGAGAAAATGATAGACAAAATTCATAAATTATTAAAAAAAAATGAATTGTATGATAATATTACAATTAAAAATTTGGCAGCTGCTTTGAGAAGATTCATATCTAGATATTTAGTTGGTGAAAAACCAAAAATTGAAAATATTCATGAAAATGATTCTCTTTTGCTTTTATTAGATAAGGTAGATTTATGGGATGCAAAAATAGGAAAATTAACTAATTTAAAGAAAATAATTTCTATTTCATTAAAAGAATTAAAATTAACTGTTGAAAAAAGTTATGAATTCTATCAATTAATTAAAGTCCAAGATGAAGAAGAAATTGAAAATTTGATAGAAGAAGAAGATAATAGAAGAAGAAGAAGAAATAGGCGAATTGATCATTAATAGAAGTTATATGATAAAAATTTGAAAAGTTAATAAATAAAAATAACAAACATTTGTTATCATAATTTATTGAATATTTATATAAATTAATGAATAATAATTTTCTGGGAATAATAATTATTTAATAATTTTTTTCTTTAATTTATATGGGGATTGGGGATTGGGGATTGGGGATTGGGGATTGGGGATT